>CM057106.1:395097-475097 GCA_029959045.1 Taenioides sp. WSHXM2023
AGGGGGGGAGAGAGAGGGAGGGAGGAGAGAGAGAGGGAGGGAGAGAGAGGGAGGGAGAGAGAGAGGGAGGAGAGAGAGAGAGGGAGGGGAGAGGGTGGGAGGAGACAGAGAGGGAGGGATGGAGAGAGAGAGAGAAGAGAGGGAGGAGAGAGAGAGGGGGAGGGAGAGAGAGCGAGGGAGAGAGAGGGAGGGGAGGAACGAGAGTGAGGGAGTAGAGAGAGAGGGAGGGAGAGAGAGGGAGGGAGGGAGAGAGAGAGAGAGAGGGAGGGAGTAGAGAGAGAGAGGGAGGGAGAGAGAGGGAGAGAGGGAGGGAGAGAGGGAGGGTAGATAGTAGGTTATTCATTTGGCAGAAGGAAGTCACAAAGGCACCTACTTATTCTTCTGTCCCTCTCTCTCCTCCTCCTCCCTCCTCTTCTCTCTCTCCCCCTCTTCTCTCTCTCCTCCTCTCTCTCCTCCTCTTCTCTCTCTCTCCTCCTCTTCTCTCTCTCCTCCTCTTCTCTCTCTCCTTCTCCTCTTCACTCTCCTCCCCATCTTCTCTCGCTCTCCTCTTCTCTCCTCCTCTTCTCTCTCTCCCCCTCTTCTCTCTCTCCTCCTCTCCTCCTCTTCTCTCTCGCCTCCTCCTCTTCTCTCTCTCCTCCTCCTCTTCTCTCGCTCTCCTCCTCTTCTCTCTCTCCTCCTCCTCTTCTCTCTCTCCTCCTCTTCTCTCTCTCCTCCTCCTCTTCTCTCTCTCTCCTCCTCTTCTCTCTCTCTCCTCCTCTCTCTCTCTCCTCCTCTTCTCTTTCCCTCTCTTACCTCCATCCCCTGGACCTTCAGCTTCATGTGGTCTTCTCTCGTGGTCTTTCCGTCTTTTCGTTTCTTCCAGGAGTATCCATCTTTTCGATATTTGACTTTCTTTCTGTTGTAAAGGATGATGCTTCCATTCTTCGGCCTGAGACGCAGAACACGCCGTTAAAACCGCAGACATAGAACACGCCGTTAGAACCGCAGAGATAGAACACGCCGTTAGAACCGCAGAGATAGAACACGCCGTTAGAACCGCAGAGGCAGAACACGCCGTTAGAACCGCAGAGGCAGAACACGCCGTTAGAACCGCAGAGGCAGAACACGCCGTTAGAACCGCAGAGGCAGAACACGCCGTTAGAACCGCAGAGACAGAACACGCCGTTAAAACCGCAGAGACAGAACACGCCGTTAAAACCGCAGAGACAGAACACGCCGTTAGAACCGCAGAGGCAGAACACGCCGTTAGAACCGCAGAGACAGAACACGCCTTTAAAACCCCAGAGACAGAACACGCCGTTAGAACCGCAGAGACAGAACACCCCGTTAGAACCGCAGACATAGAACACGCCGTTAGAACCGCAGAGGCAGAACACGCCGTTAGAACCGCAGAGACAGAACACCCCGTTAGAACCGCAGAGGCAGAACACCCCGTTAGAACCGCAGAGGCAGAACACGCCGTTAGAACCGTAGAGGCAGAACCGCAGAGGCAGAACGTGGGGGAACAGAACAGGGAGAACATGGGAGAACGTGGGAGAATGTGGGGGAACATGGGAGAACGTGGGGGAACATGGGGAACGTGGGAGAACGTGGGGGAACATGGGAGAACGTGGGGGAACATGGGGAACATGGGAGAACGTGGGGGAACATGGGAGAACGTGGGGGAACATGGGGAACATGGGAGAACATGGGGGAACATGGGAGAACGTGGGGGAACATGGGAGAACGTGGGGGAACATGGGGAACATGGGAGAACGTGGGGGAACATGGGAGAACGTGGGGGAACATGGGAGAACGTGGGGGAACATGGGGAACATGGGAGAACGTGGGGGAACATGGGAGAACGTGGGGGAACATGGGGAACGTGGGAGAACGTGGGGGAACATGGGAGAACGTGGGGGAACATGGGAGAACGTGGGGGAACATGGGGAACATGGGAGAACGTGGGGGAACATGGGAGAACGTGGGGGAACATGGAAGAACGTGGGGGAACATGAGTGAGAGCCGAGAGGATCTGACCTGGTTTTGAGGGAGCAGCAGAGCCACTCATCGTGACGGTCGAAGGAGATGAGGAACGAGGCGATCTCCTGCAGAGAGACAAATGACAGGTGTGTGGGACAGGTGTGTGGACAGGTGTGTGTGGACAGGTGTGTGTGGACAGGTGTGTGGGACAGGTGTGTGTGGACAGGTGTGTGTGGACAGGTGTGTGTGGACAGGTGTGTGGGACAGGTGTGTGTGGACAGGTGTGTGTGGACAGGTGTGTGTGGGACAGGTGTGTGTGGGACAGGTGTGTGTGGACAGGTGTGTGGGACAGGTGTGTGGGACAGGTGTGTGGACAGGTGTGTGGGACAGGTGTGTGGGACAGGTGTGTGTGGACAGGTGTGTGGGACAGGTGTGTGTGGACAGGTGTGTGGGACAGGTGTGTGGACAGGTGTGTGGGACAGGTGTGTGTGGACAGGTGTGTGGACAGGTGTGTGGACAGGTGTGTAGACAGGTGTGTAGACAGGTGTGTGTGGACAGGTGTGTGTGGACAGGTGTGTGTGGACAGGTGTGTGGACAGGTGTGTGTGGACAGATGTGTGGACAGGTGTGTGGACAGGTGTGTAGACAGGTGTGTAGACAGGTGTGTGTGGACAGGTGTGTGGACAGGTGTGTGGACAGGTGTGTAGACAGGTGTGTGTGGACAGGTGTGTGTACAGGTGTGTGTGGACAGATGTGTGTACAGGTGTGTGTGGACAGATGTGTGTACAGGTGTGTGTACAGGTGTGTGGGACAGGTGTGTGGGACAGGTGTGTGTACAGGTGTGTGTACAGGTATGTGGACAGGTGTGTGGGACAGGTGTGTGTGGACAGATGTGTGGACAGGTGTGTGTACAGGTGTGTGGGACAGGTGTGTGTGGACAGGTGTGTGGGACAGGTGTGTGGACAGGTGTGTGGACAGGTGTGTGGACAGGTGTGTGTACAGGTGTGTGGGACAGGTGTGTGTGGACAGGTGTGTGTGGACAGATGTGTGTGGACAGGTGTGTGTACAGGTGTGTGACACAGTCTCCTCTGTACAGGTGCTCAGCTTCAGCTTGGTGTAGTATATAGAGTACACAAAGCACCTCATTGGTGTAGTACACAGAGTACCTCGTTGGTGTAGTACACAGCGTACAGAGTACCTCGTTGGTGTAGTACACAGAGTACAGAGTACCTCGTTGGTGTAGTACACAGAGTACAGAGTACCTCGTTGGTGTAGTACACAGAGTACAGAGTACCTCATTGGTGTAGTACACAGAGTACCTCATTGGTGTAGTACACAGCGTACAGAGTACCTCGTTGGTGTAGTACACAGAGTACAGAGTACCTCGTTGGTGTAGTACACAGAGTACAGAGTACCTCGTTGGTGTAGTACACAGAGTACCTCGTTGGTGTTCCAGCGCAGGCGCTCTGGGGGGAGGCAGGGGGACCGGGGGAGACAGTCCAGGAGTTTGTTCGGCACAAACACTTTTCTCTGACTTTTATTTTCTGAAAAAACAGAGTTAGACAGAACAGAGGGGTCAAGGTCAGAGGGGTCAGAGGTCAGAGGGGACAGAGGGGTCAAGGTCAGAGGGGACTTACCGCTCTCAGGACAGACCATGTCCTTCCTGTGGCTCATGTTGACACTCATGTCTCAGTGACTGAAGCTCTCGCCCCGAAAACACCGGAGGATCTGACCCACTGCATCTGAAACACGCAACACCAGAGGGTCTGAAACACGCAGCACCAGAGGGACTGAAACACGCAACACCAGAGGGTCTGAAACACGCAACACCAGAGGGACTGAAACACGCAGCACCAGAGGGACTGAAACACGCAACACCAGAGGGACTGAAACACGCAACACCAGAGGGTCTGAAACACGCAGCACCAGAGGTAAGTCTTAACTCTGGGTTTAAGTCTTAACTCTGGGTTTAAGTCTTAACTCTGGGTTTAAGTCTTAACTCTGGGTTTAAGTCTTAACTCTGGGTTAATCTCCCTGGAGACAGTCTCAGAGTTTTGTGTTTCACTGAGCAGGTTTGGAGGTTTGGAGGTTTGGAGCAGAGTTTAAACACAAGACTTTATCAATGGAGCCCAGAAAAGAGGATTCACCATGGCAACGGTAAACCAGAGGAGGCAGCCATCTCAGAGGGACAGGAAGTCACATGGGTCAGTCAGGTTTAATATAAAATATTACTGAAGGATACTTAGATAAAAACATTAAACTATTTAAATATATATAATTTAATATTTTTTTTATTATTTTATATTTTAAATAAATTTTCTTCCTTCAAAGATGTTGAGAGCTTTAAAGCTTGAATTAAACAGAATAAAGTACGATCCATGAGTGTAATGCAGAAGCTGAGGACACATGAGGCTCTTTCTCATGTGAGTCACAAAAGTGAAAAGTACAAATGAACACAAGTCTCATCATTAAACTCTTGTCCAGTCTAATTAAGTCCATCTGTGACTGACCAATCAGAGCTCTGCTTCAGGAGCAGACTCGGGTTAAACTCGGGTTAGAAGAGTAAACGCTGCTCTGGACACAGGTTACAGAGTGAACCATGTTGCCATGGTGATTGATTCAGAGTTTGGGTTAACTCTCTCTGTGCAACAGAAACTCTGAGTTTAACAAAGTCTGAGTTTGGCCTAAACCTGCTTCCTGAAACAGGGCCGTAGTGTAAAACAGGACAAAAACACCAGAGGAACTGTGCACACAACTCTTTCAGAAATACATCAAAACTCAAAGGCTTTTCCAAGTCCCAAATTTCCTCCACAAACAAAATCTCCTTTTATTCTGCATAAAAAAATCGAACTGAAGTTTAGATCTGTACAAACAACTAAAATGTGACTCTTGTATTTGTCAGTTCAGATTTCAGTCTTTTAGTCAGTTCTTCTGGACGTGTTTAAAATGAGAACTTTGAACAGAATCCTGTTTTTAAAACACAAACACAGTGTTGTATTATATTTTCTTCCCAAACTGATGCTAGTTTCCTCTTCCAAGAGTCAGACGTGTTTTGGTGCTGTTCATTTCTTCATTTGATTTAAGACTTCAATACTTTTCAGGCAGAGAAACATTCATACAACAGTGCAGCTTCATGTTCTCATAAAACATGATTAAAATCCCCTCTGTGGACTCTGCAGCACTGCACTTATGAACAGAGTTTATGAACGCATCAAATATGAGTTTAAATGTCCCAGATTAAACTTTACTCTGTTCTGTCCTAATGTCGTTTCCTCGTCACAAACACCTGGAGTTGTGTTTTGTTTCATTCACATGTTTAACACACAAACCTGCAGATTTAACACGAGTTCTTCTCTCAGACTGAAAACACTCTGTTCCACCTCGTGATGTCATGTGGTGATACAGGAAGTGCTCCACTGTGTTTTTAAACTCCACACACCTTCACTAGAATCATTTGGATCATTTCAGTCCTGGAATTGTCGATCTCGACTGAACTAAAGGTAAAAGGAGCTGTTCACTTGAAAACTACCACTTGATGACATCACAAGGTGGAACAGAGCGTTTGGAGCTGTGAATAAACCCCTCTGCAGGTGTTTTTGAGGGGGACATAGTTAAGTTTAGTTGAGGTGGTCACCACATTTGAGCTCCTCACGGACACAAGAAGGACATTTCATACTGAAGGGTTTAGTCTCGGCTCCACCGGAGGCCGGGCTCAGGCAGCGGGCTCTCGTAGCGCCTGTGTCCGCCTCACGGTGCTCCTGTCGCGGCTGGAGCTCTCCGCCGCCGCCGGCCCCTCCGCGCTGCTAAAGGGAGAGCCGGACAGACGAACACCCACGGAGCGACCCGCACGGACCCCACGGACCCGCTCACGCCTCGTCTCCGGAGTTGTTCGGGGAGGAGAACGGGTTTGTTTGGACCCCGGCCCGCGGCTAACCGGCTAACTACAGCTAACCAAAGCTAACGGGACTTAGAGCGGCGGAGAAGGGCTTTACCCCACAGACAGCCCCTCACAGCGGGGACAGAGCGCGGACAGCGGCCCCGGGGCGGTGAGAGCCTCCGGGGGGAGCGGTACCGCGGATAAGCCGGGGCCTGAGGGGGGATAGCGCGGTCAGAGAGAGCTCCGAGCCGCGGCTGCAGCTCCGTTACCTTCCGCCTTCTGCACGGCCGCCATCTTGTCTTCTCTGACGTTTGTGCGTGCGTGGCCTCGGTGCGTCATGACGTCACTCTCTAAAATTACGCTAAAATGTTTACGCCAGGGGTGTCCAAACTTTTTTCATCAAGGGCCACATATCTAAACACAGGCAAAGCAGAGGGCCGATCGAGGGCCACAGACTGGTGCTCAGTACAGTGAATAATTGAAATATTCATGTTTAACACGTTAGAATGAGCGATCAGTCCTTTATTTGTGCTAAGATCCACAAAACCACACAATAAATATTAAATATTGTCTTATCAAGGTAGATTTTCAAAAAACTTGCAGTCAAAAGTACTGCTCAAGGTAATTTGGGCCAATTCACCTGGAAGCCTGAGGGCCAAGAAAAATTTGTCTGAGGGCCACATTTGGCCCATGGGCCATAGTTTGGACATGCCTGGTTTACGCTCTATTTGATGGCTAAAATAAAATTAATTAAAATACAAAAATAAACAATAAGAAATAAATTAATGAAAATAAATAATTTGATTTGCCCTCTACTTATCATTATTTATTAAATGTTCTAAAAGGAAAATACTATCACAAATGAATTTAAACTTTTTTTTTTTTTTTTTTTAATTTTTAACTTTTTAAAGTCAGTTAAAAGGTTTCCATCTGGTTTATATTCTTCTTGGGAGTCCCTCACAGGATACAAGGGTTAGTTCAAAATTAATAAAAACATAAAAAGACAGGACTAAACCAGGACTAAACTAAACCAGGACTAAATCATTCATGACCCAAAAACAACAGCACAAATGCACTGCGGGAGATGTAGGAAACAGACATGAGACAGTTTCATGATTTTCTTTATAAAAAGTCTTTGAAATGATAAACACTGTCGATACAAAACAGTAGAAAAAGTGCTAAATATTACAGAGGTTTTCTGACCGGAAGCTCTGACAGGCACTGGTGACAGGCGCTGGTGACAGGCGCTGGTGACAGGCGCTGGTGACAGGCGCTGGTGACAGGCGCTGGTGACAGGCGCTGGTGACATTCTCTCTCATTTTAAACCCTTTATCTGCCTTTAGTGTTAAATAAAATACAACATGAAAAGTCATGTTTTTTAGTGTTTTGTTTTTTTAAGACTAAAATATGAAATATTCATATTTTTGTGCTTGATAAAACTGTTTAAAACTGTTTTGGAGTCACGTTTCAGCTGAAGCTTCTATTGAACATGAACAGAGGGGGGCAGCACTGAGCTACATTTACTATTTGAACAAACTGTACTTTTAAAGTTTTCAGACCCTGTACTATAACTGCTGCGTAATGTATAGTACAGTAACAGTACTTTTACTTGAGTAATTATACGCAATACTGTAAAATACTTTCACTGTAGTAACAGTAGTCCTTCCCCTTCCTGCTGTGAGTCTAAAGGGACAAAGTGTTTCTGAGAATCTGAAACTGATTCTCACGTTTGTGTTTCTCCTTCAGATTTGATTCAGTTTGGATCATTTTTGTGTCTCTTTGGAAACTCCAGATTTTGGGATTTATTTCAGGTTTTGTCACACCAAGATTTAAACTCAGATGTTTAGTGCATCTTTAGTGGCCCCTCCCCCTCTAGTTCACTGACCCCGCCCCCTCTGTCGGCCACGCCCCCTCTACCGGCCCCGCCCCCTCTGCCGGCCACGCCCCCTCTGCCGGCCACGCCCCCTCTGCTCCTGCTCTTCTGAACTCGTTTAGTTTGAATCTTTGGTGAATCTGACTTGTTCTTTGGTTCAAACCGTTATTTCCATCACATTATTGATCGTTGAGAGTCGCGGAGGAGCCGGGACCACAGATTGTGTAAAGAAGCGTTCCGAGGGAGCGTGACGTCACCACAGTGTTCGGCTCCAGTCAAATGAAGCTCACCGATGGGAGCGATTACAGGAGCGAATCTGGAGCCAAGTTCCACATTTTCAACGAAAGTATCAAAGCAACCAAAGAGTCGATGGAGCCGAATCGCTCACTTCCTGTTTGGAGCGCGGCGGCTGGCGGGTTAGCTCTCTCCGTTTAGAGTCTGTGGTTGGGGAGAGCGCAGGTTTAGTGTTGGTTTAGCGTTTCAGCTTCAGTGTCGTTGGAACAGCTCCACGTTAAGAGCACTTTGTTTTACTTTGGTTTGAATAAAAGCAGAATTATGAAAGAGGTAAAACAATGGGGCCGGTAGTCGTTTAGTTCTGTCGTCTTTGTAGTGATTTTAAAATAACTTAAAGAGGGGGTATTTACCTCAATGGGGTATTAAAGAGGGGGTATTTACCTCAATGGGGTATTAAAGAGGGGGTATTTACCTCAATGGGGTATTAAAGAGGGGGTATTTACTTCAGTGGGGTATTAAAGAGGGGGTATTTACTTCAGTGGGGTATTAAAGAGGGGGTATGTGACTCTGTGGGGTTTTCACTGTAACACGTCACATATTAGATCTCCATGTTCCTTTTATCGTATTGAAAATGCTGTATTCACCCAAAATAACTTATCTCTTTGCTCCCTGTGCTAAGTCCCTCCCCCTTCAGAGCTCTATCCCAACACACTCAGCCTCTCTGTGCTAAGTCCCTCCCCCTTCAGAGCTCTATCCCAACACACTCAGCCTCTCTGTGCTAAGTCCCTCCCCCTTCAGAGCTCTATCCCAACACACTCAGTGTGCGTCGCACTAATGAAACTCCTGCATCACATCAGGTTTGTCCAGTTGTTGTGTTCAGTTTTGTCTCATGTTTTTGTGTATTTATGGAGAATTGTCGTGTGGAGCCTGGGGGACGTAGACTTGTGGGCGGAGCCTCGTACAGACTCGTACTGTGGGAGCCTGGGGGACGTAGACTTGTGGGCAGAGCCTCGTACAGACTCGTACTGTGGGAGCCTGGGGGGCGTAGACTTGTGGGCGGAGCCTCGTACAGACTCGTACTGTGGGAGCCTAGGGGAGGTAGACTTGTGGGCGGAGCCTCGTACAGACTCGTACTGTGGGAGCCAGGGGGACGTAGACTTGTGGGCGGAGCCTCGTACAGGCTCGTACTGTAGGAGCATGGGGGACGTAGACTTGTGGGCGGAGCCTCGTACAGACTCGTACTGTGGGAGCATGGGGGACGTAGACTTGTGGGCGGAGCCTCGTACAGACTAGTACTGCTAACCGTAAGGAGGGTTTGAATAGGGCCCAGGAGAGATCACTAGATGACTCAAACATGCACGGATGACTCTAGAATGTCTTCAGGATGAGGAACAACGTTAGAACACGAGAGAAAAGCTCCATTTTGCAGAATACCCCCTCTTTAAAGTCACATGGTGCGTATCTTTGGACTTTTGGGTCCAATTAACAAAATTCGGACAAAATCTAAAATTTAAATAGAAAAGATAAAGTTTCCAGCTCGTTTGGTTTGGTGTTGTCCACAGACCAGAGCAGAAAAATCATGACATTTTAAGGCGAAAACCTCCAAAAACCACAGTTAATAAAACGCTTAAGATTCACCTGTCAAAATGTTTCATGAAGTCGAGTTTTAGGTCCATAAAAAATGTCCAAATAAAAGTCCTTTCCAAACGTTCACAATTCACAATCTTCACTAATCTCTCAAACAGCCCAAAAGCTCCACCAGAGTTTGGAAAAAGATTCAGTTTGTTTGAAAGGCCCGTGCCAGGGGGCACTGAGCTGTGATTGGCTGTCGTCCTGAACCTGAGTGTAGTGTTTTCAAGTCTGTCTCTGATTGGATGAAAAAGTACAATGCCCAGATTAAGACTTTCTCATTGGTTCAAAAGAGGCAGCGGGATGTAGTGTTTGGGCCTGTGATTGGTCAGTAGAGCAGGGGGCGGGCTGTCACAGTCCTCGTGCTCTCTGGTTGGTCAGTAGAGCAGTGTGGGCGTCTGTGATTGGTCGGAGCAGCGCAGCGTCTGGATGGAAGACAGGATCTTCTTCTGGTGTCCGGCGAGGGTCACACCGGCGCGAAGCAGGTCCCTGAACACACATACCAATCAGTGTCTGACCAACCAGCGTCTGACCAACCAGTGTCTGAAAGTTCAGACCTGGTTAAACAGGTTAACGTCAGAGGTTTTGAGCTTTAATCCATGTTCTGTTGTTCTGATGTTCCTCCTCAAAATCAGACCTGGAGTTGTGTTTGTTTCATTCACATGTTTGAGGAACTCTTTATTATTAGTCTGTCTACATCTCCAAAGCTCCAAACGCTCTGTTCCACCTTGTGATGTCATCAAGTGGTAGTTTTCAAGTGAACAGCTCCTTTTACCTTTAGTTCAGTCGAGATCGACAATTCCAGGACTGAAATGATCCAAATGATTCTAGTGAAGGTGTGTGGAGTTTAAAAACACAGTGGAGCACTTCCTGTATCACCACATGATGACATCACAAGGTGGAACAGAGTGTTTTCAGTTTGAGAGAAGAACTCGTGTTAAATCTGCAGGTTTGTGTGTTAAACATGTGAATGAAACAAAACACAACTCCAGGTGTTTGTGACGAGGAGACGACATTACAGCAGAGGATTATGGGAACTTTAAGGTCGGGGTTAGCTTTAGGTTACGTGTGTGTGGGGCTGTGTGGGGCACTCTTGGAGGTACTGTGTAACACATGCAATAACCTGTGCAATAACCTGTGCAATAACCTGTAACCATGTCACCTCAGTAACCGCCTCCACTGTCCTCAGATTATATATTTATATATTTGTATATTTGTATTCTTTTACATATATATATATTATATAAGAGATATGTTTTATTATATATTTACATTTCTTTCACTCCCTGTACATAAGAGCTACCCGATGTTGTAAATATGTTAATATTTATTGTGATTTTTATTTTTTATTTACCTATAGTTCTGAGTGTTTGCACAATTTTTCACAACTTTTTGCACTATACTGTCCCCTGACTGTGAGCTTCTGTCACGAGTGAATTTCTCCTCTGTGAGATCAATAAAGTCTTATCTTATCTCTTATCTCACTCACTCTGTGGTGATGAGCGCCACCTCCTGGAGTGACGTGAGGCCGTTCTGGAGGAAGCTCTGCTCATAACGCTCCATCTTTATGGCCCTCAGCCAATCAGAGACCGAGGAGCAGGACGAGAGGCGTGTGATTGGACGCTGGTCCAAGAGCGGCTGAGAGGAGCTGAGGAGACAAGACCGGGTCAGAACCAGGACCAAACCAGAACTAAACCAGGTCTAAACCAGAACTGAACCAGGACTAAACCAGGACTAAACTAGAACTGAACCAGGACTGAACCAGGACTAAACCAGGTCTAAACCAGAACTGAACCAGGACTGAACCAGGACTGAACCAGGTGTGTGTGGTTGAGTTTCTAGTCGTTTCTTCTCACCGACCCTCTGAAGTTGGATTTGGAGAGATTCGTGTTTGAGGAACCTTTAATCCAGGGATCTCTAACCTGTAGCTCAGGAGCGACCAGAAGGTCTCCAGTTCCAAAGATCTCCCAGTGGATTTCTGAATTACACAGATCGTCCTGAAATTTGATTCACCACCAGAGTGAATGTGGCATTTTGATGCCCAACTCTGTGCACTAATAAATGGAAAAAGAAAAGATCCCGGTCCCAGTCTGGTCCCGGTTTCGTCCCGGTCTGGTCCCGGTTTCGTCCCGGTCTGGTCCCGGTTTCGTCCCGGTCTGGTCCCGGTCTGGTCCCGGTTTCGTCCCGGTCTGGTCCCGGTTTCATCCCGGTCTGGTCCCGGTCTGGTCCCAGTTTCGTCCCGGTCTGGTCCCGGTTTAGTCCCGGTCTGGTCCCGGTCTGGTCCCAGTTTCGTCCCGGTCTGGTCCCGGTTTCGTCCCGGTCTGGTCCCGGTTTCGTCCCGGTCTGGTCCCGGTCTGGTCCCAGTTTCGTCCCGGTCTGGTCCCAGTTTCGTCCCGGTCTGGTCCCAGTTTCGTCCCGGTCTGGTCCCAGTTTCGTTCCAGTCTGGTCCCGGTTTAGTCCCGGTTTAGTCCCGGTCTGGTCCCGTTTTAGTCCCGGTCTGGTCCCGTTTTAGTCCCGGTCTGGTCCCGGTTAGTCCCGGTCTGGTCCCAGTTTCGTCCCGGTCTGGTCCCGGTCTGGTCCCAGTTTCGTCCCGGTCTGGTCCCAGTTTCGTCCCAGTCTGGTCCCAGTTTCGTCCCGGTCTGGTCCCAGTCTGGTCCCGGTTTAGTCCCGGTCTGGTCCCAGTTTCGTCCCGGTCTGGTCCCGGTTTAGTCCCGGTTTAGTCCCGGTCTGGTCCCGGTTAGTCCCGGTCTGGTCCCGTTTTAGTCCCGGTCTGGTCCCGTTTTAGTCCCGGTCTGGTCCCGGTTAGTCCCGGTCTGGTCCCGGTTTAGTCCCGGTCTGGTCCCGGTCTGGTCCCGGTTTAGTCCCGGTCTGGTCCCGGTCTGGTCCCGGTCTGGTCCCGGTCTGGTCCCGGTCTGGTCCCGGTTTAGTCCCGGTTTAGTCCCGGTCTGGTCCCGTTTTAGTCCCGGTCTGGTCCCGTTTTAGTCCCGGTCTGGTCCCGTTTTAGTCCCGGTCTGGTCCCGTTTTAGTCCCGGTCTGGTCCCGGTTTAGTCCCGGTCTGGTCCCGGTTAGGTCCCGGTTAGTTCCGGTCTGGTCCCGGTTTAGTCCCGGTCTGGTCCCGTTTTAGTCCCGGTCTGGTCCCGTTTTAGTCCCGGTCTGGTCCCGGTTTAGTCCCGGTCTGGTCCCGGTCTGGTCCCGGTCTGGTCCCGGTTTAGTCCCGGTTTAGTCCCGGTCTGGTCCCGTTTTAGTCCCGGTCTGGTCCCGTTTTAGTCCCGGTCTGGTCCCGGTTTAGTCCCGGTCTGGTCCCGGTTTAGTCCCGGTCTGGTCCCGGTTAGGTCCCGGTTAGTCCCGGTCTGGTCCCGGTTTAGTCCCGGTCTGGTCCCGGTTTAGTCCCGGTCTGGTCCCGTTTTAGTCCCGGTCTGGTCCCGTTTTAGTCCCGGTCTGGTCCCGGTTCTTACTGGGCGGTGTCTGTGATCTTGAGGGAGGCGGGGTTTCGGATCAGCCTATCAAGCGCTGACACCACGTCACAGAAGCGCGGCCGATTGGCTCGTTCCTTCTGCCAACAGTCGAGCATCAGCCAGTGGAGCGCGGCGGGACAGTCAGGGGGCGGGGGCAGCCGGTAATCCTGCTCGATCGCGTTTATCACCTGAAAGTACACAGCTGTTGAAGTACTAGTACTACTACTACTACTACTGGTACTGGTACTGGTACTAGTGGTACTACTCGTTGCTGTACTCACGTCCTGGTTGCTCATGTCCCAGTACGGCCGCTCGCCGTATGACATCACTTCCCACATGACGATGCCGTAGCTCCACGCGTCACTCGCAGAGGTGAACTTCCTGTCAACCGGCCAATCAGAGAGCGACCAATCAGAGAGCGGCCAATCAGAGAGCGACCAATCAGAGAGCGGCCAATCAGAGAGCGGCCAATCAGAGAGCGGCCAATCAGAGAGCGACCAATGAGGAGCCAGAGTGAGAGCAAGGGGGAGGGGTTTACCTGTAGGCGATGGCTTCAGGGGCAGTCCATCGGATCGGGATCTTTCCTCCCTGAAAGAATACACCTGTGTTTAGTCCCGGTTTAGTCCCGGTTCAGTCCCGGTTCAGTCCCGGTTCAGTCCCGGTTCAGTCCCGGTTCAGTCCCGGTTCAGTCCAGGCTCAGTCCCGGCTCAGTTCTGGTTCAGTCCCAGTTCAGTCCCGGTTCAGTCCAGACTCACCAAAGAGCTGGTGTAGGTCGGGTCGGAGGAGTTCTCTGTCAGAAATCTGCTCAGACCAAAGTCAGAAACCTGCAAAAAAAAAACTAACTGAATAAAATGAAGGAGGAGGAGGAGAAGAAGAGGAGAAGAAGAGGAGGAGAGGAGAAGGAGGAGGAGGAGAAGAGGAGGAGGAGGAAGAGAAGAGGAGAGGAGAAGAGGAGGAGGAGGAGGAGAGGAGGAGAGGAGGAGGAGGAGAAGGAGGAGGAGAGGAGAAGAGGAGGAGGAGGAGGAGAGGAGGAGGAGGAGAAGGAGAGGAGAAGAGGAGGAGGAGGAAAAGAGGAGAGGAGAAGGAGGAGGAGGAGAAGAGGAGGAGGAGAGGAGAAGAAGAGGAGGAAGAGGAGGAGAGGAGGAGCAGATGGTGCAGAGGAGGAGAGGAGGACCTTGCAGACGAGGTTGGAGTTCACCAGGATGTTCCTCGCTGCCAGGTCTCGGTGGACGTAGCTCATGTCGCTCAGATACTTCATCCCCGCCGCGATTCCTCTGAGCATCCCCACGAGCTGGATCACCGTGAACTGCCCATCGTTCACCTGAGGAACACGAGAACATCACGGCTGAGGAACACGAGAACATCACGGCTGAGAAACATGACAACATCACGGCTGAGGAACATGACAACATCACGGCTGAGGAACACGAGAACATCTCAGCTGGCTTCTGTCTGGCTTTTGGTCTGGTCTCTGGTCTAGTCCTGGTCTAGTCCTGGTCTAGTCCTGGTCTAGTCCTGGTCTCTGGTCTCACCCTGAGGAAGCTGTCCAGCGCTCCGTTCTCCATGTACTCGGTGAGGATCATGGCGGGGCAGGAGGAGGTGATGACTCCTTCCAGGTGGATGATGTTTGGGTGGTGGAACTGTCCCATGATGGACGCCTCGGACAGGAAGTCCCGCCTCTGCTTGTCCGTGTACCCGCCCTTCAGCGTCTTGATGGCCACGTAGTTCTCGCGGCGCCCGGGCACCTGCAGCCGGCCACGGCACACCTCACCAAACTCACCTGGAACGAGGACACACACCGGTTCAGTCCCTGGCTCAGTCCTGGTTTAGTCCTGGTTCAGTCCTGGTTTAGTCCTGGTTTAGTACTGGTCTGGTACCTGCTCCGATCACCTCCTCGATCTTCACGCAGGAGGCGTCGATCTCTCTGGTGAACTGCCTCACGGCCTGATCCGGGTCCTCGTACGTGAACGGGTCAATGTACAACTTCATACCTGAAACACACAAACACACAACACACACACAGACACACACACACACAAACAAACACACACACACACACACACACACACACACAAACAAACACACACACACACAGGTTAATAAGAGGGAAAAGTTCCGTGGTGGATCTTTAAAGTCAAAGTTGTGACTGACTCTGGTTCATCTGGAAGCTGCTCTTGTCTCTCTGAGTCCCACGCCTCCTCCTGAAACACACGAGAACTTCAGACCAGGACCAGGACCAGGACCAGACCAGGACCAGGACCAGGACCAGGACCAGGACCAGGACCAGGACCAAGACTAAGGGTGCTTTCACACTGACAGCATTTGGTGCGCACCAAATGGCCCATTCGAACCAAAAGTTCTTAGTTCGGTTCGTTTTCGTTAGTGTGAATGCAATCTCGGTACTTTGGTGCGCACCAAATCAACCGGTCCGAGACCGATAAAAAGGGGTGGTCTCGGATCGCTTTATCTGCCCTACTTTGGTACGGTTCATCTGGTGTGAAAGCAACCAAACCAAATTGGACGGAACCGAATGCATTATGGGTATCAGATCACTTCCTGTTTCTGTTTACTCGGTCGCGATGAAGGGGCACTCAAGCGACCAAATGATAATTCAGGAGGAGGGCACGTCTCTTCTCCCTGAAGAGGCGTGCAATGCGCCGTCGCCGAGTCGAATAACTTATAAGTTGTCTTTGGAGTCGCAGCCGCGAAACATGTTCGAAATTAAGTACGTGCAGAAAATTACCGTATTTTCCGGACTATAAGCCGCTACTTTTTTCTCACACTTTGAACCCTGCGGCTTATACACCGATGCGGCTCATATATGGACGGATTATTCGTCTATGAACACAGCGGATGCGCGCGCAGCTTGAGTGCAGAAAGCGCCGCTGTCTGTGCGGTGAACATGGGTTAGGGTTAGTTAGAACACTCGCTAGCGCTGTTGTCAGCACTAAAACAGTTTATCGCTGCGTGATAAAATAAGTTCTACTGCTAAATGAACATTAGTGAGGTGGATACGTCTTAATGACCCGTATGTGTTAAATGCAGGTGAAGCGTAAATGACGAGACGAAACGTCTCAAACTTCAGTAGCTGGACATCCACTCATACATGATCGGTACAACTAACCCCGACCCCCGGGAGAGCCTGAAATCCTGTTGAAATCCTACAAGACACTGACATGATACAAGACACTGACATGATCCCAGACACTGACATGATACAAGACACTGACATGATACAAGACACTGACATGATACAAGACACTGACATGATCCCAGACAGGACAGCGGCTCTTTCTGCTCGAGACATGCGCAGTAGAGCGCCAGAGCGACTCTCGCGCGTGACGAACTGACTCAATGCAAAAAGACGACAAAAGCTTTCAGAGGCAATACAAGCAGATGCTCGGAACTTGAAAACTTCTTGAAGACGTGGACACCTGCGGCTTATAGACAGGTGCGGCCTATATATGTACAAAAATAAAATTCTTTGAAAATTTAGTTGATGCGGCTTATATTCAGGTGCGCTCAATAGTCCGGAAAATACGGTACCTACACGTACAAAATAATGTATGATGATCAGCGCCAGGAGCGCAAGGCAAAGCTGTTCCTCCATGGTGATCGAAAGTGGCGTGTTTTTTAGTCCGGTTCCGGTGACGATGGTCTTCGCGGTCTATTTTGGTTCGTTTAGAACTCTGCATATGTGAAAGCAAACCGTACCCACGTCTGTTTGCTACATTGGAACATTTTTCTGACTAGTGCGGACCAAAGCAATCGAACCATAGGTGTGAAAGCGCCCTAAAGAGGGACCAGACCAGGACTAGACCAGGACCAGGACCAGACCAGGACCAGACCAGGACCAGACCAGGACCAGACCTAAACCAGGTGAGTGTTACCTGTAGCACAAAGCAGCAACCATAGCCCCGCCCACCACCAGCAGGATCGTCATGGTAACGAGGACAGCCGTCAGCACCAGGTGAGAGTTACCTGTCAATCAAACACATCCATTAGACCCTCTGTAGACCGGTTCAGATCCATTAGACCCTCTGTAGACCGGTTCAGATCCATTAGACCCCCCGTAGACCGGTTCAGATCCATTAGACCCCCCGTAGACCGGTTCAGATCCATTAGACCCCCCGTAGACCGGTTCAGATCCATTAGACCCCCTGTAGACCGGTTCAGATCCATTAGACCCCTTGTAGACCGGTTCAGATCCATTAGACCCCCTGTAGACCGGTTCAGATCGATTAGACCCTCTGTAGACCGGTTCAGATCCATCAGACCCCCTGTAGACCGGTTCAGATCCATTAGACCCCCTGTAGACCGGTTGAGATCCGCATACCTTCAGGCAGGGTGCTGAAGCTGGTCTCAGCGCTGAACGGTCCAAACCCGGTACTGGACCGAGCCCGGACTTGGACCAGGTACTTCTGAGACCTCCTGAGTCCGAGCAGAACCAGAGAGGGCCCCCTGCTAGACACGTACTGCCACTGCCCCGAGCCCTCGCCGTCCTGGACACACAAAACCGGTTAGGATCCACCTAGAACCAGCTCAGGTCCTCCTCTAAACCGGTTGAGATCCGTGTTAAACCGGGTTGGGATCCTGGTCTTACCTTGGGGCAGTAGCGCAGCTGATAGTCCAGGATGCGGTTGGGGGTTTGAGTCCGGGGCTGGTCCGAGTTCTGGTCCGGATTTGGGGGGGTCCATTCCAAAGTCAGAGAGTTCTCCGAGACCGAAGTCCTCCTGAGTCCAGAGACCAGACCTGGGACTACGACAAAAACCAGGTTAGGTTTGAACCCAGGTCCCGGTTTAGTTCTGGTCCAGTCCCAGTCAACGGTCCAGTGCTGGTTAAGTCCCGGTCCAGTCCCGGTCCAGTCCCGGTCCAGTCCCGGTCCAGTACCGTTGGTGTTGGTGGTGACGTTGACCTGGACGGCGGCGGGCTGTGATTGGCTGAGGGAGGAGACGCCGTTCAGCGATTGGACGGTGAAGATGTAGAGCGCTCGTGGGCGGAGTCCGACCACCACGACGCGGCGCTGCGTGACGGTGGGGGCGGGGCCGATCAGCACGTCGGCGCCACAAGGGGGGCAGGCGGCGGGCGAGGGCGCGGCCGTCGCGGCGGCGGCGTCCGAGCAGCGCTGGCACAGGACGCGGTACCACAGGTCAGAGCGCCCCCCGCTGTCCACCGGAGCGCCCCACTCCAACACCACCGCCCCCGACGCGTTCAGCTGAGACACCGGCGAGCGCGGCGCCGACGGCGGCTCTACAGCAGAGGACACAGTCAGATGCCCTCCCTGTGTCAGATGCCCTCCCTGTGTGTCAGATGCCCTCCCCGTGTGTCAGATGCCCTCCCTGTGTCAGATGCCCTCCCCGTGTGTCAGATGCCCTTCCAGATGTATATAAATATAAATGTAAGTATATCTGAGTCACAGATCCTGAAACACGACCTTTGACCTTTGACCTGTGACCCCGTGACCCCTCCCTCCTCTTCCAATGTCCACAAACAGACCAGGATCAGACCTGGATCTAACCCTAAACCAGGACTAAACCAGGACCAACCCAGAACTAAACCAGGACTAAACCAGGACTAAACCAGGATTAAACCAAGACTAAACCAGGACTAAACCAGGACTAAACCAGGGACAAACCAGAACTAAACCAGAACTAAACCAGAACTAAACCAGGACTAAACCAGAGACAAACCAGAACTAAACCAGAACTAAACCAGAACTAAACCAGGACTAAACCAGGGACAAACCAGAACTAAACCAGAACTAAACCAGAACTAAACCAGGACTAAACCAGGGACAAACCAGAACTAAACCAGGACTAAACCAGGGACAAACCAGAACTAAACCAGGACTAAACCAGGACTAAACCAGGATTAAACCAGGACTAAACCAGGACTAAACCAGGACTAAACCAGAACTAAACCAGAACTAAACCAGGACTAAACCAGGACTAAACCAGGGACAAACCAGAACTAAACCAGAACTAAACCAGGACTAAACCAGGGACAAACCAGAACTAAACCAGGACTAAACCAGGACTAAACCAGGACTAAACCAGGATTAAACCAGGGACAAACCAGAACTAAACCAGAACTAAACCAGGACTAAACCAGGACTAAACCAGGATTAAACCAAGACTAAACCAGGACTAAACCAGGACTAAACCAGGACTAAACCAGAACTAAACCAGAACTAAACCAGGACTAAACCAGAGACAAACCAGAACTAAACCAGAACTAAACCAGAACTAAACCAGGACTAAACCAGGGACAAACCAGAACTAAACCAGAACTAAACCAGAACTAAACCAGGACTAAACCAGGGACAAACCAGAACTAAACCAGGACTAAACCAGGGACAAACCAGAACTAAACCAGGACTAAACCAGGACTAAACCAGGATTAAACCAGGACTAAACCAGGACTAAACCAGGACTAAACCAGAACTAAACCAGAACTAAACCAGGACTAAACCAGGACTAAACCAGGGACAAACCAGAACTAAACCAGAACTAAACCAGGACTAAACCAGGGACAAACCAGAACTAAACCAGAACTAAACCAGGACTAAACCAGGACTAAACCAGGACTAAACCAGGATTAAACCAGGGACAAACCAGAACTAAACCAGAACTAAACCAGGACTAAACCAGGACTAAACCAGGATTAAACCAGGACTAAACCAGGATTAAACCAAGACTAAACCAGGACTAAACCAGGACTAAACCAGGACTAAACCAGAACTAAACCAGAACTAAACCAGAACTAAACCAGGACTAAACCAGAGACAAACCAGAACTAAACCAGAACTAAACCAGAACTAAACCAGGACTAAACCAGGGACAAACCAGAACTAAACCAGAACTAAACCAGAACTAAACCAGGACTAAACCAGGGACAAACCAGAACTAAACCAGGACTAAACCAGGGACAAACCAGAACTAAACCAGGACTAAACCAGGACTAAACCAGGATTAAACCAGGACTAAACCAGGACTAAACCAGGACTAAACCAGAACTAAACCAGAACTAAACCAGGACTAAACCAGGACTAAACCAGGGACAAACCAGAACTAAACCAGAACTAAACCAGGACTAAACCAGGGACAAACCAGAACTAAACCAGAACTAAACCAGGACTAAACCAGGACTAAACCAGGACTAAACCAGGATTAAACCAGGGACAAACCAGAACTAAACCAGAACTAAACCAGGACTAAACCAGGACTAAACCAGGATTAAACCAGGACTAAACCAGGACTAAACCAGGATTAAACCAGGATTAAACCAGGACTAAACCAGGACTAGTAGTAGTAGTAGTAGTATTTGTAGTATTATGTTATTTATTTTATATAACATTCATGCTAGTACTTGCAGTATATGATGTAGTAGTAGTAGTAGTATTTGCAGTAGAAGTATCCGTAGTATTATTAACAGTATTAGTAGCAGTGTAGAGGCTTTGCACCATCACGTGACCCCCATAGCAACGGTAACTACGCCGCCATGACACCGGGCACGCAACATCAAACATGGCGCCTAAACAGAACGAGTGTGTTCCACCTCCCCCGAAATACCTGGAATCTCTGACCTCAGAGGAGCGAAAAAACTCCTTGGAAAAGCTCAAATCTCTAATATCGATCCTTATCCTCCGAATCACGGCCAGAAGTAGAATTTACTCGATCTTTGCGTCCAGTAGCAAAGATCGAGGTTTATAAAAGTCTAGAGGTGAACCAGTTTGTTTCTGGGCGGGTCAGATGTTTTTATGTAGGAAAAACTCGCAGTAACGTCAAGGTTTTGATCGGAAAAGTGTTTTCCCACTCGCACAGAACCACGTCACTCGCCATGGGACCGACGTTTTCTTTTTTGCTTTGCTTATCAACAACGATGTCTTCTAGAATTAATCTTTTTTGCGAGCGGATCTTTCTAACGTTTGTGAGTCTCTTTTCATGGTCGATTCTTTTGTAGTTTGGCTCTTCGACTCGTGCTCCATATCGATCGTAGGAGCCCAGTCTGGGATCGTTGGACCGTAAACTGGTGCGGGTTTTCCCGGATAAATGAATGAAATTTTAGTTCAGTAAGTTTTCTTCTTTCATTAAATAAACTCTGAAACAATCTGAACAGCAAATACCTCGATGAAAGTGACGTGAGCAAACTTCAGGTGTCATGACGGCACCATTCGAAATCTCTTCACGGTTTATGTTTGCGAGCCATAATTCCCGTCTTTTTTTCCCGATAATTCCCTTGTTTGAACTTCCTGATGAGTCATTTCCAGAGGAACAGTGAAAAAAACGAATCGTTTTATCCTTTTCAGAACGACTCGACCAGCCAAAAACACAACAAAACCTGCCCATGTTTCTCTGATGATACTGAGCTGAAGTCAATCACCTGCTGGTGTCATGGCGGCGTAGTTACCGTTGCTATGGGGGTCACATGATGGTGCAAAGCCTCTATAAATACTGTTTTAATAGGTCAGTAGTAGCAATATTAGCAGTAGTAGTAGTCTCGGTAGTACTGAGTACTCAATGGAGCAGTAGTAGTAGTCTCGGTAGTACCGAGTACTCACTGGAGCAGGCGGCGCTGGGCAGGTCCGAGTCGGCGCGCAGGTAACCGTGGCGACAGAGGCAGTAGGCGGAGCCAGGCACCAGAGTCCCACTGAAGTCTGGACAGGAAGTACACGCCCCCAAACCGGAGGAGGGTTTGAAGTGACCCGCGGGACACGCTGTGGACGGGAGGAGAACTGCGTCAGGACAAAAAAGTGACGCACTGTGGCTTTAAAACTCCTGAACTACACAGACCGACTCCTGTGAGATTTAAGTCGTGTGCTGATGTTCCTCCTCAAAAACACCTGGAGTTGTGTTTGTTTCATTCACATGTTTGAGGAACTCTTTATTATTAGTCTGTCTACATCTCCAAAGCTCCAAACGCTCTGTTCCACCTTGTGATGTCATCAAGTGGTAGTTTTCAAGTGAACAGCTCCTTTTACCTTTAGTTCAGTCGAGATCGACAATTCCAGGACTGAAATGATCCAAATGATTCTAGTGAAGGTGTGTGGAGTTTAAAAACACAGTGGAGCACTTCCTGTATCACCACATGATGACATCACAAGGTGGAACAGAGTGTTTTCAGTTTTTGAGAGAAGAGCCTAAATATCTCTCTCGTCTCTCTCTGTCCTCTCTTTCTCTCTCGTCTCTCTCTCTCCTCTCTCTGTCTCTCTCTCTCTCTCCTCTCTCTCTCTCTCTCGTCTCTCTCTCCTCTCTCTCTCTCTCTCGTCTCTCTCATCTCTCGTCTCTCTCTCTCTCTCTCATCTCTCTCTCTCTCGTCTCTCTCTCTCTCGTCTCTCCTCTCTCTCTCTCGTCTCTCTCTCTCCTCCTCTCTCTCTCTCTCTCTCTCATCTCTCGTCTCTCTCTCTCTCTCTCGTCTCTCTCTCTCTCGTCTCTCTCTCTCTCTCGTCTCTCTCTCGTCTCTCTCTCTCCTCTCTCTCTCTCTCCTCTCTCTCTCTCTCCTCTCTCTCTCTCTCTCATCTCTCGTCTCTCTCTCGTCTCTCTCTCTCCTCTCTCTCTCTCTCTCTCTCTCTCTCCTCTCTCTCTCTCTCCTCTCTCTCTCTCTCTCCTCTCTCTCTCCTCTCTCATCTCTCTCTCCTCTCTCTCTCTCCTCTCTCTCTCTCGTCTCTCTCTCTCCCTCTCTCTCGTCTCTCTCCATCTCTCTCTCTCTCTCGTCGCTCTCTCTCTCGTCTCTCTCTCTCTCTCATCTCTCGTCTCTCTCTCCTCTCTCTCTCTCCTCTCTCTCTCTCTCCTCTCTCTCATCTCTCTCTCCTCTCTCTCTCTCTCGTCTCTCTCTCTCTCGTCTCTCTCTCTCTCTCATCTCTCTCTCTCTCTCGTCGCTCTCTCTCTCTCGTCTCTTTCTCGTCTCTCTCGTCTCTCTCTCTCGTCTCTCTCTCGTCGCTCTCTCTCTCTCGTCTCTCTCTCGTCTCTCTCGTCTCTCTCTCTCGTCTCTCTCTCGTCTCTCTCTCGTCTCTCTCTCTCGTCTCTCTCTCGTCTCTCTCTCGTCTCTCTCTCGTCTCTCTCTCTCTCTCTCTCTCTCATCTCTCTCTCGTCGCTCTCTCTCTCATCTCTCGTCGCTCTCTCTCTCTGGGTTTTATTTTAGACCCTGTGGCCCTTCCCTGTCGCCGCGGTAACACTTCCTGGAGTCGGTCCACTGACCTTCAACCCCTGACCTCACAAAGAATAACAGGAAGTGCAGAGGGCGCTGACAGGAAGTGGAGAGCGCACGCCACGACTCATCGAAGAATGTACGAATGACATCATAGAAGCGCCAGTCCTGGTCTGGTCCTGCTCTGGTCCTGCTCTGGTCCTGGTCTTGTCCTGGTTTAGTCCTGGTTTGGTCCTGGTTTGGTCCTGGTCTGGTCCTGGTCTGGTCCTGGTCTGGTCCTGGTTTAGTCCTGGTCTGGTCCTGGTTTAGTCCTGGTTTAGTCCTGGTTTGGTCCTGGTTTGGTCCTGGTCTGGTCCTGGTCTGGTCCTGGTCCTGGTTTAGTCCTGGTCTGGTCCTGGTTTAGTCCTGGTTTAGTCCTGGTCTCACCTCGGCAGCGGGTGTCACCTGTCGGCTCGTATCCGGGGCGACAGGCGCAGGAGGAGGAGGGCTGCCCCACCCACTGTCCGTCCTGGCCGCAGAGCATGCTGGGAAGTGTAGTGTGTTCTCCGGGCGGCGTGACGGCGTTCTCCACGCACACGCCCTGCGCCTGAGGGGGCGGGGCCACACGTTACCATGGAGACACAATACAAAGACACTGTACTCCAGTACTGTAGTACTGCAGCTGTACTGAAGTACTGTAGTACTACATCTGTACTGAAATACTGTAGTACTGCAGGTGAAGTACTGTAGTACTGCAGGTGAAGTACTGTAGTACTGCAGGTGTAGTAGAGAGGGCTCTGTTACCTGCTGCACCAGGGCGTGGGGGACGGTTTCGGGGAAGGCGGCGAAGGCGGCGCGGAGGGGCGGGCACTTCCTGTAGAAGACTTTGAGTGACAGCAGGGCCATGCAGGCGCCCTGACTCTGGACCGCCAGGTGAAGCCCCGCCTTCGTCAGCCCGTCCAATCGCAGCAGCCGAGTGTTGGAGCGCCGCGCCCCGTCCCCCCCGCGCCGCAGCAGGAAGTCCGCCGCCACCGTCGCCACTTTAACGAAGGGCTCCGGGGGGGCGGAGTCTCCAGCGGCGCCGGGGGGCGTGGCCTGATCCGACTCAAACAGGAACACGGTGAACGTTTCTTTACACTGACGCTGGTTTAACGACGAACACTCCATCATCGTGAACCTGGACCAGAAAAAGACCGAGTTAGACCAGGACCAGGACCTGAGAAAGACCGGGTTAGACCAGGACCAGGACCAGGACCTGAGAAAGACCGGGTTAGACCAGGACCAGGACCTGAGAAAGACCGGGTTAGACCAGGACCAGGACCAGGACCTGAGAAAGACCGGGTTAGACCAGGACCAGGACCTGAGAAAGACCGGGTTAGACCAGGACCAGGACCTGAGAAAGACCGGGTTAGACTGGGACCAGACCAGGACTATAACAGGACCAAGGCTAAACCAGGACTTTCTCAGGTCTTTCACTCCATTAGATTATTTGGTGCTCCAGGCAGTAAAAGTTCTCGTGTAGCTCATAGACCGAAACTGGTCCGACTGACGTTTCATCAGTTTTACCTTCCGGTAGAAATAAACGGCAGTTTTGTGTCACTCTGGAGCGACACGTTGGCACATCGGGACTCGTTCTGATCTTCGTATGTCACATGGGCGGCGGGTCACCTCTTTTTTGTCTCGGTTGTTTGATTTTGGTGTTTGGTTTGTTTGGTGTGCACCAACTGCTGTCGGTGTGAAAGTACCCCGAGAGACTGGGGTTAGACCTGGATCTGAACCAGGTCCTGGTCCAGTCCGGGTTTAGTCCTGGTCCAGTACCTGATCTCCACATAGAGGGTGGTGGCGCTGTGGCGGGGGACCCAGTTTGTGCGGAGCCAGTGGTAGGTGGCGCTGTGGGGCGTGCAGATCTCGAAGGTCCGGACGGTGTTGTGCTCGTCGTCCAAGACGCTGACCTCGTCCCACTGGGGGTCATCGCCAGGGTACACGCTCCAGCGGAGGTCAGAGGTCGACAGCTTCGTGTTTAACAGCACCTCTGAAAACACAATCATGAAGAACATTAAACTGGAGAAGAGCAGACGCCACAGTGGGCGTGTCACAGTGTCACACTGGGCGTGTATGTCACATCTGCTTGTCTCCGTGGAGACAGAGGACGGTCAATGCCATACTGTGGAACATTCCAGCCAAAGCAACGCCTCCATGGAGACAAGCAAACAGTGGGTTTGAGACATGAAAAGTGACACAGTGCAGCTTTAACAGCCTGATCTGCTCCACGTTAGAACCAAATGAGAGAAACGAGCGCCGCCTGATCTGCGCCGCCTGATCCGCCGCACAGGCCCCGGGCGCACTCTGATGATGTCACCTCAACAACACCACAGTGATGTCATCATCCTGCTGCAGGCGCCGGCTCCACAAACACCAGACCAGGACTAAACCAGGACCAGATCAGGACTAAACCCGGACCAGACCAGGACTAAACCTGGACTAAACCCGGACCAGAACAGGACTAAACCTAAACCAGCCCAGGACTAAACCAGGACCAGATCAGGACTAAACCTGGACCAGACCAGGACTAAACCCGGACCAGACCAGGACTAAACCCGGACTAAACCTGTACCAGACCAGGACTAAACCCAGACCAGGCCAGGACTAAACTAAAACCAGACCCGGACCAGACCAGGACTAAACCCATACTAAACCCGGACCAGACCAGGACTAAACCAGGACCAGACCAGGACTAAATCCAGACCAGACCAGGTGGATCAGACCAGGACTAAACCCAGACTAAACCAGGACCAGACCAGGACTAAACCCGGACCAGACCAGGACTAAACCAGAAGTAGTCCAGGTCAGAGGGTCAGAAGAGGAGACACTTGAGTTCATCTGATTTAAAGATCTCATTTGTCCTCTTCACAAAGACCAGGATCAGGACCAGGTCTGGACCAGCTGGTCTCAGTGGGGGCTTTTGTTCTCATTCCAACGAGAGAACCATTAATCCACAAATTAAACTACAAACCAGGTCTAAATCAGGTCTAAACCAGGTCTAAACCAGGACTGAACCAGGACTGAACCAGGACTGAACCAGGACTGAACCAGGACTGAACCAGGTCTAAACCAGGACTGAACCAGGACTGAACCAGGACTGAACCAGGTCTAAACCAGGTCTAAATCAGGACTGAACCGTGTCTAAACCGGGTCTGAACCAGGACCTGCTTTAGTCCCATGTGCGGTGTGTTTACATGTGAAGTCTACAGGTCCATTCTACACAATATTCCATATTAGAGCTTTAATGTTCTGATCAAACCCAAAGCTCTCTGGGGAACGGGATCGATACCGTGAGTAATAATCGATCAAAAGAATCGATTCGCTCTGATCCGGTCACAGTGAGCACCGGGACTCACCCTCCTCCGCGGAGCAGCAGCGCAGCAGCAGCCGCAGCAGGAGCACCCAGAGCCCGCAGGAGGAGCAGGCCCGACCCGGGGACCCCCGGAGCCCCATCCCCGCGGCCCCGCTACCGACCTACCGACCCCCGGTCAGTGACGTCAGCCGGAGCCGCATCCACACCGGAAGAGACGGAGGGGGGGGGGGGTTCAAAATGGAGGCCCAAAAGTTCCAAACTCCACCGAGACCCAGAGCGCAGCGAGTCCCGGGACGGGCCGCTCCAGAGCCGCGTCCCGGAGGCGCAAAGTCCCGAGAATCCGCAAAGAGAAGCGGGTCCGCGGAGCTCCGGAACCACCGGGGGCCAGCGTCCGCTCACGCCGCAACAGGCGTTCCCACGGGCGGACTGCGAGCCGCGGAGGTGTCGGTGTCGGGACCCGGAGGTCCTAAAGTCCCAAAGTAAAAGTAAAGTCCCGCGGGCGCAGAGTGAGAGCCGGCTCCGGGCCGCGGGCTCTCGGCTCGGTTCGGTTCGGTTCGGCGCGGCTCAGACGCGACTCGGGCGCGCTCGGTTCCGTCTGTTTCGCTGAAGTTCGAGACAAAAGCTGAAAGTTTAGCCGCAGCTCCGCCCCCGAGCCCAGCCCGCGCTCTGATTGGTGGACTCCGGGGAGGCCGGGCTGTGATTGGCTCACGCAGCTGTCAGTCTGAGCTCTGCGGAGTGCGGAGGAATGTGAGCGAAAAAACAGCGAAAGAGCGAGAAAAAAACGAGAAAAAAAAAACAAGAACCGCGGCCCCGGAGCCGAGACGCGCCTGGAGTTTATTAGAGCCGCAGCGGAGGGACAGAGACAGAGACACAGAGAGAGACACAAAGAGACAGAGACACAAAGACACAGAGACACAGAGAGACACAGACACAGAGACAGAGACACAGAGACAGAGACACACACAGAGAGACACACACAGAGACACAGAGACAGAGACACAAAGAGACAGACACAGAGACACAGAGAGACAGACAGAGAGACAGAGACACAAAGAGACAGAGACACACACACACAGACACACAGAGACAGACACAGAGACACACACAGAGACACAGACAGAGACACAAAGAGACAGAGACACAAAGAGACAGAGACACAGAGACAGAGACACACACATAGACACAGAGACAGAGACACAGAGACACACACATAGACACAGAGACAGACAGACACACACACACAGACACACAGAGACAGACACAGAGACACAGACACATAGACACAGAGACAGACACACAGAGACAGACACAGAGACAGAGACACAGACACAGGTACTACCCTGTATTTCAGCCCTGTTCTGTTTTATGTCATAACTTTGGCCCAAGGCAAAAGGACCTCGGATAGAACCAGAACCTGTGTTGGTTTAGGCCTGGTCCAGACCTGGTCCAGTCCTGGTTCAGTCGTGGTTTAGTCCTGGTTTAGTCCTGGTTTAGTCCTGGTCCTGTGTGACCTCACTCAGGTGTGAAACTTTACCTGAGCGCTCAGGTTTCTTTTCACACTCGAAACAAAAGAACAAACACTGTCCCACATCCAGGACTAAACCAGGACTAGACCAGGACTAAACCAGGTCTGAACCAGGTCCAAATCAGGACTAACCCAGGTATAAACCAGGACTAAACCAGGACTAAACCAGGACTAAACCAGGTCTGAATCAGGTCCAAATCAGGACTAACCCAGGTCTAAACCAGGACTACACCAGGTCTGAAGCAGGACTAAACCAGGACTACACCAGGTCTAAACCAGGACTAGTTGTCCCCCTGTCTGTGTAAATGGACTGTGTGGTGAGGAGGAGGGGCTGGGGGGAGGGGGTTTCAGCTCCTCACGACAGGAAGAGAGCGTTTGACGGACAGGTGTCAGTCCCGCCCCCTCAGAGAGCAGCCTAGACCTGGACTGGACCTGGACTGGACCTGGACTGGACCTGGACTGGACCTGGACTAGAGCTGGACTGGACCTGGACTGGACCTGGACTGGACCTGGACTAGACCTGACGTGTTAGTCGTGTTTGTGTTTTTTGTTGTTCCTCAAAAACATGAAGAGGTTTGGGAATCATCCATCTGTTTGAATCATCTAGTGATCTCTCCTGGGCCCTATTCAAACCCTCCTTAAAGTTAGCAGTACGAGTCTGTACGAGGCTCCGCCCACAAGTCTACGTCCCCCAGGCTCCCACAGTACGAGTCTGTACGAGGCTCCGCCCACAAGTCCACGTCCCCCAGGCTCCCACAGTACGAGTCTGTACGAGGCTCCGCCCACAAGTCTACGTCCCCCAGGCTCCCACAGTACGAGTCTGTACGAGGCTCCGCCCACAAGTCTACGTCCCCCAGGCTCCACACGACAATTCTCCATAAATACACAAAAACATGAGACAAAACTGAACACAACAACTGGACAAACCTGATGTGATGCAGGAGTTTCATTAGTGCGACGCACACTGAGTGTGTTGGGATAGAGCTCTGAAGGGGGAGGGACTTAGCACAGGGAGCAGAGAGAGAGGAGACTCAGAGCGTCAAAAACAAAAGTGAAACTTCTAAAACCTGTGAATCTGTTGTTTTGGTGAATTTAACATTTTCAAAACAATAAAAAGAACATGGAGATCACAGTGTGTAACAGAAGTTCAGCTCCAGTCAAATGAAGCTCACTGAGGCCAGACACACACACACACACACACGCACACACACACACAGTCAACTGTAGGCACTGCTCTGTCTGAAGCTCAAGTTTTATTTGAACCTAATCTGCCCATAAAGATCTGACTGATCTGATCTGTGTTGGTAAACAAGTCCCTCTCAGTCCAAGCGTCTCAGCGCCGCGCTGCAGGGCATCTGAGAGAATCCTAAGACAGGTCACATTTTTATAAAACACTTTTCCACCTTCAAGGCTCAACATGCTTAACCAATGATGTTTTATATTTTATGTTAAGAGTGGGATTCGAACCGCCAACCTTCGGATCAGTGACGAACGCTGCAGCACCTGAGCCGCTGCCTCGTGCCCGTGGTTCAGGTCAGTGTCAGTGCGATGGCGCCCTCTGCAGTCCGCGTGTGGAAGTGCGCTGCTCTTTGTTCGGGTTTGGTCAGAATCAAATTAAAGTCAAACACGTGACGTCATACGCACAGTGCGTGCTCGTGCGTGTGCTAGTGCATGTGCCCTCCTCTCGATACACAGTACTACAAATATTACTACAGATATTACTACAAATATTACTACAGATATTACTCCAAATATTACTACAAATATTACTACAGATATTACTACAAATATTACTACAGATATTACTACAGATATTACTACAAATATTACTACAGATATTACTCCAAATATTACTCCAAATATGACTACAGATATTACTCCAAATATTACTCCAAATATTACTCCAAATATTACTACAGATATTACTACAAATATTACTACAAATATTACTACAGATATTACTACAGATATTACTCCAAATATTACTACAAATATTACTACAGATATTACTCCAAATATTACTCCAAATATTACTACAAATATTACTACAGATATTACTACAAATATTACTACAAATATTACTACAGATATTACTCCAAATATTACTCCAAATATTACTACAGATATTACTACAGATATTACTACAAATATTACTACAGATATTACTACAGATATTACTCCAAATATTACTACAAATATTACTACAGATATTACTCCAAATATTACTCCAAATATTACTACAAATATTACTACAGATATTACTACAAATATTACTACAAATATTACTACAGATATTACTCCAAATATTACTCCAAATATTACTACAGATATTACTACAGATATTACTACAAATATTACTACAGATATTACTCCAAATATTACTCCAAATATTACTACAGATATTACTCCAAATATTACTCCAAATATTACTACAGATATTACTCCAAATATTACTCCAAATATTACTCCAGATATTACTACAGATTTTACTCCAAATATTACTACAGATATTACTACAGATATTACTACAGATATTACTCCAAATATTACTACAAATATTACTACAGATATTACTCCAAATATTACTACAGATATTACTACAGATATTACTACAAATATTACTACAAATATTACTACAGATATTACTTCAAATATTACTCCAAATATTACTACAGATTTTACTCCAAATATTACTACAAATATTACTTCAAATATTACTCCAAATATTACTCCAAATATTACTACAGATATTACTCCAAATATTACTCCAAATATTACTACAGATATTACTACAGATATTACTCCAAATATTACTACAAATATTACTACAAACATTACTCCAAATATTACTCCAAATATTACTACAGATATTACTACAGATATTACTCCAAATATTACTACAAATATTACTACAGATATTACTTCAAATATTACTCCAAATATTACTACAGATTTTACTCCAAATATTACTCCAAATATTACTACAAATATTACTACAGATATTACTCCAAATATTACTCCAAATATTACTACAGATATTACTACAGATATTACTACAAATATTACTACAGATATTACTCCAAATATTACTCCAAATATTACTACAGATATTACTCCAAATATTACTCCAAATATTACTACAGATATTACTCCAAATATTACTCCAAATATTACTCCAGATATTACTACAGATTTTACTCCAAATATTACTACAGATATTACTACAGATATTACTACAGATATTACTCCAAATATTACTCCAAATATTACTACAGATATTACTCCAAATATTACTACAGATATTACTACAGATATTACTACAAATATTACTACAAATATTACTACAGATATTACTTCAAATATTACTCCAAATATTACTACAGATTTTACTCCAAATATTACTACAAATATTACTTCAAATATTACTCCAAATATTACTCCAAATATTACTACAGATATTACTCCAAATATTACTCCAAATATTACTACAGATATTACTACAGATATTACTCCAAATATTACTACAAATATTACTACAAACATTACTCCAAATATTACTCCAAATATTACTACAGATATTACTACAGATATTACTCCAAATATTACTACAAATATTACTACAGATATTACTTCAAATATTACTCCAAATATTACTACAGATTTTACTCCAAATATTACTCCAGATATTACTACAGATATTACTACAGATTTTACTCCAAATATTACTCCAAATATTACTACAGATTTTACTCCAAATATTACTCCAAATATTACTCCAAATATTACTACAGATATTACTACAGATATTACTCCAGATATTACTACAGATTTTACTCCAGATATTACTCCAGTTATGACACGGAGTACACGCAAGCTGTGAAGTGGCCGCGGGGGGGCGCTGCTGGCTCCTCAGTGTAAACCGGAAGCAGGTCTGCGGTGAGTTTCAAAATAAAATCTCGTTTGTTCATTTTCTGTGTAAAACTCGTCTTAGAGACACATGGGAGGATAAAACACGATCCACTGTTGATTTATCTTTACTGTGACGTCATTTAGGTCGCACTAACCTCACGCGCGCAGAAAACACGCGTTTAAACTGACGTCATACTTTTATTTATGTGCTCCGCGCCGGAGCTGGTGCGCATGCGCAGAGGACGCAGCTGCAGCTCGGGCCCAGTCAAAACAAAGCGTCTTCACCTCCGCGGATCTTTCTCTTTTACTCTCTTATTTAACGCGCTGTCCTCTCCGTCCTCTGTCCTCTGTCCTCCGTCCTCTGTCCTCTGTCCTCCGTCCTCCGTCCTCTGTCCTCTGTCTGTCTCTTCACACCGGGCTCAGACCCGCGCTGTGCGGAATGTGGCGGTCTCGCGGAGCTCTCGCGTTTAGGAGCGTTTAGGAGCGTTTCCGCCGCGGCTCCTGTGGCGCTGCTGCGCTTCTGTGTGAGATGGACGAACACAACACCAGAACCACCAGCAGCACCAGAACCACCAGCAGCACCAGAACCAGCAGAACCACCACCACCACCAGCAGCGGCCCCGGGGGCTTCTGAGAGCTCCAGCCGGACATGGGGCACTAGCTCCGGGTTTGCAGACTCCACACACTACCCGGACTCCGGACTCCGCGCACTGTCCCCGGTGCTCTGCCCCCGATTCTCCGGTCCCCGGTTCTCCGCCCCTGGTTCTCTGGTCCCTGGATCTCCGCCCCTGGTTCTCTGGTCCCTGATTCTCCGGTCCCTGATTCTCTGGTCCCTGGTTCTCTGGTCCCTGGTTCTCCGGTCCCTGGTTCTCCGGTCCCTGGTTCTCCGGTCCCTGATTCTCTGGTCCCTGGTTCTCCGGTCCCTGATTCTCTGGTCCCTGGTTCTCCGCCCCTGGTTCTCTACCCCTGGTTCTCTGCCCCCGGTTCTCCGGTCCCTGGTTCTCCGGTCCCTGGTTCTCCGGTCCCTGATTCTCTGGTCCCTGGTTCTCCGCCCCCGGTTCTCTGCCCCCGGTTCTCTGCCCCCGGTTCTCTGGTCCCCGGTTCTCCGGTCCCCGGTTCTCCGGTCCCCGGTTCTCCGGTCCCCGGTTCTCCGGTCCCTGATTCTCCGCCCCCGGTTCTCAGACCCCGGTTCTCTGCCCCCGGTTCTCTGGTCCCTGGTTCTCCGCCCCTGGTTCTCTGGTCCCTGATTCTCCGGTCCCTGATTCTCTGGTCCCCGGTTCTCCGGTCCCTGGTTCTCCGGTCCCTGGTTCTCTGGTCCCTGATTCTCTGGTCCCTGGTTCTCCGCCCCTGGTTCTCCGGTCCCTGATTCTCTGGTCCCCGGTTCTCCGCCCCCGGTTCTCAGACCCCGGTTCTCTGCCCCCGTTTCTCTGGTCCCCGGTTCTTCGGCCCCCGGTTCTTCGGCCCCTGGTTCTTCGGCCCCCGGTGCTCCACCATGGCCCCGGGCTCACTGGTGGCGCTGTGCCGGAGCTTGGCGCTCTCTACGTGGCTCGTGTCATTGTGCTTCGTGCACCTGCTGTGTCTGGACTTCACGGTGGCGGAGCGGGAGGAGTGGTACACGGCCTTCGTGAACATCACGTACATGGACCCGGTGACGGCGGACTGGCGCACGGAGAAGACAGAGTGCGGCCGCTATGGGGAGCACTCCCCCAAACGGGACGCACGGGGGGTGGTGGCGCTGCCGCAGACGGACCGTTTGGCCTGTGACCCGCACGCACGGTTCATGATTCCCGCGCACCCGGGGCCGTGGGTCGCGCTCATCGCGCACGGAAACTGCACGTACAGCGAGAAGATCCGCCACGCGGCGGCGCACAACGCTTCCGCAGTGGTCATCTACAACGTGGGCTCCACCAACAGCAACGACACCATCACCATGCCCCACCCAGGTAACGCACAACCCCACCCAGGTAACGCACAACCCCACCTACAACCCTGCCCATGATGTGTGCATTATGTCACCATGGTAACTGCTGAACTTTGCACCATAGACATACATGTAGAACAACCCCAGTGTCAGTGTGAAAGTCGGTCACACTGAAGAGTCCAGGATTCAGACCAAATCCAATGTTTACAACAACCAAGTTTAAACCAGGACTGAACCAGGACTAAACCAGGACTAAACCAGGACTAGACCAGGACTAGACGAGGACTGAGAGGGTGGGGCTGAGGCTCCTGAAGCTCCCAGGTCATGTTGAGTCGTGTTTGGACTGAAAACTATGTGAACAATTTGCTCCTCTGGCTCTGCTACTAGACCGAGACTAGACCGAGACTAGACCGAGACTAGACCGAGACTAGACCGAGACTAGACCGAGACTAGACTGGGAGTGGCTCATGTGATCCTGGTTTGGGATTTCAAGTCCAGATTTATTCAAATAAAAAATAACGTATGTTTCTAGTTTTACTGTTGATCCTGAGCCCCTAAACTACAAACCTGACTCGTTTAATCCTGGTTCGGTCCTGGTTCGGTCCTGGTTCGGTCCTGGTTCGGTCTTGGTTCGGTCCTGGTTCGGTCCTGGTTCAGTACCCCCTCTGACCTCTGACCCTCCTCACATCTTCTGGTCTGACTCTTTTGTGTTAGTACATGTTCCTCAGGTCCTCTCTGACCTCTGACCCCCTCAGGTACGGGGGAGGTGGTGGCCATCATGATCCCAGAGCCTAAAGGTCGCGAGCTCGCCGTTCTTCTGGAAAGGAACGTGTCCATCTCCATGGTGATCTCCATCGGCACCAGGAACCTTCAGAAGTACGTGAGCCGCACGTCCGTGGTCTTCGTCTCCATCTCCTTCATCGTCCTCATGATCATCTCCCTCGCCTGGCTTGTCTTCTACTACATCCAACGCTTCCGCTACGCCAACGCCCGCGACCGCAACCAGGTAGGGCATCTGATGCAGCCAGAGGGGGAGCATGGGACCAGGCAGGGCATCTGGCCTAATATCTGATGTGAGAGGGGAGGGGGGCGTACATCGGGTGTACAGATGTTAAATGTTGAAAATATTTTTAAAGCCACACTAACCCTACGTATTTTTCCTTTTGGACGAGTTTATTGCACTTCAACCCTGAGCGGGCTCGCCTCTCCACAGACCTGACAAACCTGTGTCCTGACTGAGCGGGCTCGCCTCTCCACAGACCTGACAAACCTGTGTCCTGACTGAGCGGGCTCGCCTCTCCACAGACCTGACTCTCCCTTCACCTCCTGCTTGTTTCCATGGAAATGTTCTTTTGGCTGTAATATTCCACAGTAGGGCATTAAACATAGCGTAATTTCCGGACTATTGAGCACCTGGATATGAGCCGCATCAACCAAATTTTATCAGGAAAAAAGATTTATACATATATAAGACTAAAATGTCCACATTGTAACTTGAGATATTTACACAGAAAAATGTTACACAGAAAGGTTTTTTTTATGTTTAATTAATTACCTTAAATAAATACCGGTACATGCTTTTTCCAAAAAGTGCCTGCAACACGGCACTAAAACTACAGGAAAACGTCCAGCGTATCTGGAAGTCTGAAAATAAAGTTTAAAGTTAAATTTTAAGGGTTAACTCTGTGGTGTGTAGGAGAAGTGGCTAAAACAAAACGTAATTAATTCATGAACGCTCCACACTTGTTTACTGTAGATATTTTCACCTGCCAGAAAAGTCACTGATCGACATCTTCATCTTCCTCCTGTGCCCTGAAACCACTGAAGTCGTTGTCTTAAGTGTCGGAATCGAACAGCCTCAGAATGTCCTCGTCACACACTTTATCGCTGTCCTTGTCACACACTTTATCGCTGTCCTCGTCACACACTTTATCGCTGTCCTCGTCACACACTGTATCGCTGTCCTCGTCACACACTTTCACTGTCCTCGTCACACACTTTATCGCTGTCCTCGTCACACACTTTCACTGTCCTCGTCACACACTTTCACTGTCCTCGTCACACACTTTCACTGTCCTCGTCACACACTTTATCGCTGTCCTCGTCACACACTTTATCACTGTCCTTGTCACACTTTATCACTGTCCTCGTCACACACTTTATCACTGTCCTCGTCACACACTTTCACTGTCCTCGTCACACACTTTATCGCTGTTCTCGTCACACACTTTATCGCTGTCCTCGTCACACACTTTATCGCTGTCCTCGTCACACACTTTATCGCTGTCCTCGTCACACACTGTATCGCTGTCCTCGTCACACACTTTCACTGTCCTCGTCACACACTTTATCACTGTCCTCGTCACACACTTTATCGCTGTCCTTGTCACACACTTTATCGCTGTCCTCGTCACACACTTTATCGCTGTCCTCGTCACACACTGTATCGCTGTCCTCGTCACACACTTTCACTGTCCTCGTCACACACTTTATCACTGTCCTCGTCACACACTTTATCGCTGTCCTCGTCACACACTTTCACTGTCCTCGTCACACACTTTCACTGTCCTCGTCACACACTTTCACTGTCCTCGTCACACACTTTATCGCTGTCCTCGTCACACACTTTATCACTGTCCTTGTCACACTTTATCACTGTCCTCGTCACACACTTTATCACTGTCCTCGTCACACACTTTCACTGTCCTCGTCACACACTTTATCGCTGTCCTCGTCACACACTTTATCGCTGTCCTCGTCACACACTTTCGCTGTCCTCGTCACACACTTTCGCTGTCCTCGTCACACACTTTATCACTGTCCTCGTCACACACTTTATCACTGTCCTCGTCACACACTTTCACTGTCCTCGTCACACACTTTATCACTGTCCTTGTCACACTTTATCACTGTCCTCGTCACACACTTTATCACTGTCCTCGTCACACACTTTATCACTGTCCTCGTCACACACTTTATCACTGTCCTCGTCACACACTTTCACTGTCCTCGTCACACACTTTATCGCTGTCCTCGTCACACACTTTATCGCTGTCCTCGTCACACACTTTCTCTTTTTTGTCAGTGTCACCTTCATCTCGAGGCAAATTCTCCCTTGAGCGTGCGCTGTCCTCTTCATCACGCAGTATTCCCGCCTTTCCAAACCCGTTGGCGGTGGTGGATTTTTTCACATGGCTCCACGCCGTCAGGATCCACAGGCAGACTTGAGGAAAAGTTGCTGTTTGTATGTGGCCAGTTTTGGTAAATGATTTCTCGCCGCTAGACCTCCAGGCCTCCCAATCAACTCTGAGTGCCACTTTAAATGCACGATTCGCGCTAACGTCGAGTGACTGCAAATACTTCGTCGTGCCCCCTGGAATCACAGCGGCGCCTTCTGCGCTCAGGCTGCGCGCGCATTCGCTGTTGATTAAAAAATAATCCGTATAAATTATATTTAACAAATAACACGTAGCCGCATCGTTTTATAAGCCGCAGGGTTTAAAGTGTGAGAAAAAAGTAGCGGTTTATAGTCCGGAAATTACGGTATCTATCTCTGTGGAGAATGTTCCGGAGTGCAGCTTTAACTTTCTGTTTCCATGGAATCAAACGGGTGACATGACGCCTCCACAAAGTTCCTTGGTGTTGCTTTAATAAGTCTGAAAGTAAAAGTATGAAGAGTATGTGCGTGTACTGTACTTGTTGTAAGGCGACCTTGAGTGTCCAGAAAGGCGCCTAATAAATAAAATGTATTATTATTATTATTATTATAGTATTTGCTGTGACTCTGTGCTGCCCCCTGTGGTCACGCTCGGTCTCTGCTCCACAGCGCCGCCTGGGGGACGCCGCCAAAAAGGCCATCTCCAAACTGCAGGTGCGGACTCTCCACAGAGGCGACCGGGAAACAGAGCCAGACTTCGACAACTGCGCCGTTTGTTTGGAGGCGTACAAACCCAACGACGTGGTGCGCCTGCTGCCCTGCAGGTAGGGCATCTGACACATTGTGGGGAGGGGGAGGAGTCAGGAATATGTGTGTTTATTCTTAAAGAGGAGCGTTCTGAAAAATCAATCTAATTCTATTTCTGTTCAAACCCTCCTTACGGTTAACAGTACGAGTCTGTACGAGGCTCCGCCCACAAGTCTACGTCCCCCATGCTCCCACAGTACGAGTCTGTACGAGGCTCCGCCCACAAGTCTACGTCCCCCAGGCTCCCACAGTACGAGTCTGTACGAGGCTCCACCCACAAGTCTACGTCCCCCAGGCTCCACACGACAATTCTCCATAAATACACAAAAACATGAGACAAAACTGAACACAACAACTGGACAAACCTGATGTGATGCAGGAGTTTCATTAGTGCGACGCACACTGAGTGTGTTGGGATAGTGTGTGTTTGTGTGTGTGTGTGTGTGTATGTGTGTGCGCTCTCGTGACAGAAGAGCTCTTCTGCACGTGCTCAGTTGGCGTCGTGGACGACCTCGCCGCTAAAGTTTAATCTGGCGAAACGTTCCATTGAACTGTTTGACTTGAACGTGCGGCCATGTTTCGGCCCCGGGGCCCGCCGCCGTTAGCCTTAGCGACAGGTTTGATTGACAGCGTTGCTAAGTGTTGGTTGCCTGGGTAACCGTGTGTTTGTTGCAGACACCTGTTCCATAAGAGCTGTGTGGACCCCTGGCTCCTGGACCACCGCACCTGCCCCATGTGCAAGATGAACATCCTCAAAGCCCTGGGCATCGCCGTGAGTACGAGTCCGGGTCTAGTCCGGGTCTAGTCCGGGTCTAGTCCGGGTCTAGTCCGGGTCTAGTCCCGGTCTAGTCCCGGTTTAGTCCCGGTTTAGTCCCGGTTTAGTCCCGGTGTAGTCCTGGTGTAGTCCTGGTGTAGTCCTGGTCTAGTCCTGGTCTAGTCCTGGTGTAGTCCTGGTTTAGTCCTGGTCTAGTCCTGGTCTAGTCCCGGTCTAGTCCCGGTCTAGTCCCGGTTTAGTCCCGGTGTAGTCCCGGTGTAGTCCTGGTTTAGTGCTGGTCTAGTCCTGGTTTAGTCCTGGTTTAGTCCTGGTCTAGTCCTGGTCTAGTCCTGGTCTAGTCCTGGTGTAGTGCTGGTCTAGTCCTGGTGTAGTCCTGGTGTAGTCCTGGTCTAGTCCTGGTGTAGTCCTGGTGTAGTCCTGGTGTAGTCCTGGTCTAGTCCTGGTCTAGTCCTGGTGTAGTCCTGGTCTAGTCCTGGTGTAGTGCTGGTCTAGTCCTGGTTTAGTCCTGGTGTAGTGCTGGTCTAGTCCTGGTGTAGTCCTGGTGTAGTCCTGGTGTAGTCCCGGTGTAGTCCTGGTGTAGTCCCGGTCTAGTCCTGGTTTAGTCCCGGTTTAGTCCTGGTCTAGTCCTGGTTTAGTCCTAGTCTAGTCCTGGTTTAGTCCTGGTCTAGTCCTGGTGTAGTCCTGGTGTAGTCCTGGTGTAGTGCTGGTCTAGTCCTGGTGTAGTGCTGGTCTAGTCCTGGTGTAGTCCTGGTTTAGTCCTGGTGTAGTGCTGGTCTAGTCCTGGTGTAGTGCTGGTCTAGTCCTGGTGTAGTGCTGGTGTAGTGCTGGTCTAGTCCTGGTGTAGTGCTGGTCTAGCCCTGGTGTAGTCCTGGTCTAGTCCTGGTCTAGTCCCGGTGTAGTCCCGGTTTAGTCCCGGTTTAGTCCTGGTTTAGTCCTGGTCTAGTCCTGGTGTAGTCCTGGTGTAGTGCTGGTCTAGTCCTGGTGTAGTCCTGGTGTAGTCCTGGTGTAGTGCTGGTCTAGTCCTGGTGTAGTCCTGGTCTAGTCCTGGTTTAGTCCTGGTGTAGTCCTGGTCTAGTCCTGGTGTAGTCCTGGTGTAGTCCTGGTTTAGTCCTGGTGTAGTGCTGGTCTAGTCCTGGTTCAGTCCTGGTTTAGTCCTGGTCTTTCTGTTCCAGTTGAACGCAGACTGTCTGGATGACCTGCCTCTGGACTATGAGCTGGCGCTGGGCGGAGTGGGCGGAGTCATGGGCGGAGTTGGCGGTGTGGGCGGGGCTCTGGAGGCCGTGGTGTCCGGGGCATCGAGTGACGGCACAGTGAGCGAGGGCGGGTCTTCGGTGGCGTTGGACCCTGGCGTGCGACGTCTGGAGCTGCCTCAGGACTACCACGAACCGGACACGCTACGGGAGCCGCTACGGGAGCCGCTGTGGGAGCCGCTCGCCACGGACACGCGATCAGGTAACCACGGCAACCACACAGGCAGTAAATAATCAGAGAAATCACAGAACAGGTGCTCCACTGTTTTAATCTTTCTTTAGTCCTGCTTTAGTCTTGCTTTAGGCTTGCTTTAGGCTTGCTTTAGTCCTGGTTTAGTCCCGCTTTAGTCCTGCTTTAGTCCTGCTTTAGTCCCGGTTTAGTCCTGGTTTAGTCCTGCTTTAGTCCTGCTTTAGTCCTGGTTTAGTCCTGCTTTAGTCCTGCTTTAGTCCTGCTTTAGGCTTGCTTTAGGCTTGCTTTAGGCTTGCTTTAGTCCCGGTTTAGTCCCGGTTTAGTCCCGGTTTAGTCCTGCTTTAGTCCTGCTTTAGTCCTGCTTTAGTCCTGCTTTAGTCCTGGTTCTGATCTCTGTGTTTGTATCTTTAGATCTGGAGCCGATGGCGAGCAGTTCGTCCATGGCGTCACTCGTTATCGCTGTGGAGACGGGCCTGTTGGATGAGGAGGTCGCCATGGAGACCAGCAAGCGCCCGGGCAAGTCCTGAACCCGGGATCAGGACCGGGACTAAACCAAAACTAAACCAGGACTAAAACAGACCTGACTGGACGGTCAACAGCCTGAACTGGACCTGGTTTAACTCCAGTTTTGGTTTGACTTCTGGTGTGTGACCTTTGACCCTGGCGCTGGTCCTTTGAGGCGTCTGAGCGGATCTAAGATGGCGGCGGCGGGACGCTGCATGCGCCGCCCCAGACTCTTTCCCCCGACGGCTTCGTTTACGCAGCTCATTTCAGACTCAAACGTTTGAATGTTTTGATGAAAGTGAAAGTGTTTTTATTTGTCGTTCGACACAAAATGGCGTCTGGGTCACATGTTCTCCACAGACCAATGAAACGGCTCCTTTCTTCAGGTTTAAGTTCAGCTGGAGTTTAAGGTCCAAACCCGCGACTGAGCCACACTCTGGACTGAAGCAGAACGAGACGAGGGATTCTGACCCAAAACAAAAACATGGAGAGCCTCATCCATGCATGTTTCAGTAATCTAGTGATCTCCCTTAGCAGTACAAGTCTGTACAAGGCTCCGCCCACAAGTCTACGTCCCCCAGGCTCCCACAGTACGAGTCTGTACGAGGCTCCGCCCACAAGTCCACGTCCCCCAGGCTCCCACAGTACGAGTCTGTACGAGGCTCCGCCCACAAGTCTACGTCCCCCATGCTCCCACAGTACGAGTCTGTACGAGGCTCCGCCCACAAGTCTACGTCCCCCATGCTCCCACAGTACGAGTCTGTACGAGGCTCCGCCCACAAGTCTACGTCCCCCAGGCTCCACACGACAATTCTCCATAAATACACAAAAACATGAGACAAAACTGAACACAACAACTGGACAAACCTGATGTGATGCAGGAGTTTCATTAGTGCGACGCACACTGAGTGTGTTGGGATAGAGCTCTGAAGGGGGAGGGACTTAGCACAGAGAGGCTGAGTGTGTTGGGATAGAGCTCTGAAGGGGGAGGGACTTAGCACAGAGAGGCTGAGTGTGTTGGGATAGAGCTCTGAAGGGGGAGGGACTTAGCACAGGGAGTGTCAAAAACAAAAGTGAAACTTCTAAAACCTGTGAATCTGTTGTTTTGGTGAATTTAACATTTTCAGAACAATAAAAAGAACGTGAGATCTGAATATGTGACGAGTTACAGTTAAAATACAGGTAAATACCCCACAGAGGTAAATAGAGGCTTTGCACCATCATGTGACCCCCATAGCAACGGTAACTACGCCGCCATGACACCAGCAGGTGATTGACTTCAGCTCAGTATCATCAGAGAAACATGGGCAGGTTTTGTTGTGTTTTTGGCTGGTCGAGTCGTTCTGAAAAGGATAAAACGATTCGTTTTTTCACTGTTCCTCTGGAAATGACTCATCAGGAAGTTCAAACACACCAGCAGATGTTTTTATGTAGGAAAAACTCGCAGTAACGTCAAGGTTTTGATCGGAAAAGTGTTTTCCCACTCGCACAGAACCACGTCACTCGCCATGGGACCGACGTTTTCTTTTTTGCTTTGCTTATCAACAACGATGTCTTCTAGAATTAATCTTTTTTGCGAGCGGATCTTTCTAACGTTTGTGAGTCTCTTTTCATGGTCGATTCTTTCATAGTTTGGCTCTTCGACTCGTGCTCCATATCGGTCGTAGGAGCCCAGTCTGGGATCGTTGGATCGTAAACTGGTGTGGGTTTTCCCGGATAAATGAATGAAATTTTAGTTCAGTAAGTTTTCTTCTTTCATTAAATAAACTCTGAAACAATCTGAACAGCAAATACCTCGATGAAAGTGACGTGAGCAAACTTCAGGTGTCATGACGGCACCATTCCAAATCTCTTCACGGTTTATGTTTGCGAGCCATAATTCCCGTCTTTTTTTCCCGATAATTCCCTTGTTTGAACTTCCTGATGAGTCATTTCCAGAGGAACAGTGAAAAAACGAATCGTTTTATCCTTTTCAGAACGACTCGACCAGCCAAAAACACAACAAAACCTGCCCATGTTTCTCTGATGATACTGAGCTGAAGTCAATCACCTGCTGGTGTCATGGCGGCGTAGTTACCGTTGCTATGGGGGTCACATGATGGTGCAAACACTCTATACCCCTCTGTCATACCCCACAGGGTACAGACCCCTCTCCAGGCCGTTCTGAGCCAAACTGCACTCACAAGAGTCCACCTGCAGGAGGCGCTCACCTGCAGGGGGCGCTCACCTGCAGGGGGCGCTCACCTGCAGGGGGCGCTCACCTGCAGGAGGCGCTCACCTGCAGGAGGCACTCACCTGCAGGAGGCGCTCACCTGCAGGGGGCGCTCACCCACAGCTACTGTTCTGCAGAGAAAAGGACTACAGTTCCCATAATCCTCTGCTCTAATGTCGTTTCCTCATCAAACACAGACCTGGAGTTGTTTTGTTTCATTCACATGTTTAACACACAAACCTGCAGATTTAACACGAGTTCTTCTCTCAAACTGAAAACACTCTGTTCCACCTTGTGATGTCATCATGTGGTGATACAGGAAGTGCTCCACTGTGTTTTTAAACTCCACACACCTTCACTAGAATCATTTGGATCATTTCAGTCCTGGAATTGCCGATCTCGACTGAACTAAAGGTAAAAGGAGCTGTTCACTTGAAAACTACCACTTGATGACATCACAAGGTGGAACAGAGCGTTTGGAGCTTTGGAGATGTAGACAGACTAATAATAAAGAGTTCCTCAAACATGTGAATGAAACAAACACAACTCCAGGTCTGTTTTTGAGGGACACAGAAGTCTGATCATGATCAGATTTCAGTTTGTTTCTTTAAAGGGGCCGTGCTGCCCTTTGACCTTTGACCCTCAGCATGCTCCTCTGTGTTTTAGGCTTCAGTCTCCACTTCTCTTTTCTTCCCTGTTTCCTCCTCCATCCTCCATGTTTCAGCTGTCAATCAAATGTGTCACGGTAAATGGAGTCCCAAAGAAAACCGCAGAATGAACGAGTGAACCTGACGACAAGAAGAGAAACACTGTACTGGTCCAAGTGAGGAGTTCAGATCCTCTCCTCCTCTCCTCTCCTACTCTCCTTTCCTACTCTCCTCTCCTCCTCTCCTTTCCTACTCTCCTCTCCTCCTCTCCTCTCCTCCTCTCCTTTCCTACTCTCCTCTCTCTTCCTCTCTTCTCCTCCTCTCCTCCTCTCCTTTCCTACTCTCCTCTCCTCCTCTCCTCTCCTCTCTCCTCCTCTCCTCCTCTCCTCTCCTCCTCTCCTCTCCTCTCCTACTCTTCTCTCCTCTCCTCCTCTCCTCCTCCTCTCCTCTCTCCTCCTCTCCTCTCCTCTCCTCCTCCTCCTCCTCCTCCTCCTCCTCCTCCTCCTCCTCCTCTCTCTTCCTCTCCTCTCCTCTCCTCTCCTCCTCCTCCTCCTCCTCCTCTCTCTTCCTCTCCTCTCCTCTCCTCTCTCCTCCTCTCTCTTCCTCTCCTCTCCTCTCCTCTCTCCTCCTCTCCTCTCCTCTCCTCTCTCCTCCTCTCCTCCTCTCCTCCTCTCCTCTCCTTCTCTCTCTGTTTCTCTGTATTTTTGCAGATTTAAATGTGTCAAATTTTTTTTGTTTTTTTGAAGTGAAAAATATTAAACTGGAAAAAAGTTTTTCTGAGAGTTTCACACACACACAGACACACAGACACACACACGGGGTGAAGGGGTAAAGTGTCTTGCTCGAGGACACAGGGACAGTTCATCTGGGGGATCAGGAATCGCACCTTCAGCCTGTGGGTCGGTGGATCTGACGCTCACAGACGACGGGGGAGTCGAACCTCCAACCTTCACTTTTACTCAAGTAAAAGTACTGTTACTGTGTACTCTAAACTGATCCTCTGCAGCTGACGCCATCCACATTCCCTGAGGGTGTGATGCTAACTGTGGGCACTGCTCTGTCTGAAGCTCTGTGACTCAAGTTAGACTTTAATCTTTAGTTTGTCTCAAACCACATGACAGTCACAAGCTAGCACTAGCATTAGCACTAGCATTAGCACTAGCATTAGCATTAGCACTAGCATTAGCATTAGCATTAGCCAACAGTTTTCAGTGAGTCACTTTCACCTTTTCGTGTCAAATCAAACTCCTGAACAGAACCATGAACGTTCTGACCACAGGAACAGGAACATGAGCTCTTTACATCACGTGTGTGTTTGCTCATGGGCACATTGTGTCTCCATAGTAACTGCTGAACATTCCACCACAGACATACATGCAGACCCCCCAGGGTGACATCTGGAGAGCACAGGTGAGCTGAAACATCTGAACACAAACTTCACACAGACCAAAAACAGTTTATGTAAACCTTTATTTTTCTGATTCAGACATCACAGATCTGCTGAGGTCAGGGGTCACAGAGGGGTCAGGGGTCACAGAGGGGTCAGGGGTCACAGAGGGGTCAGGGGTCACAGAGGGATCAGGGGTCACAGAGGGGTCAGGGGTCACTGGGGGGAGTAAGTGCTGATGACACAAGGTGTTAAACCTACATTTGGTTCAGTCCTGCGTTACACCTGCATTTGACCCATCCTCCAGGGCATCTGGATTACACCTGTCAGGAGCAGTGGGACCATCTCCAGATTTTGACCTGGTCTTGGTCTGGACTTTTGCTGTTTGGTCTAAACCAGGACTAACCCTATTGTACAGGTTTTGGGTTGATGTGACCCCCCGTGTGACCCCAGTGTGACCTCTATGTGACCCCAGTGTGACCTCTGTGTGACCCCTGTGTGACCTCTATGTGACCCCCTGTGTGACCCCCCGTGTGACCTCTGTGTGACCCCTGTGTGACCTCTGGCAGCGGCGTCATTTTCTCGTTATAAACATTATAACTCGTCAGTTTAGTCTCAGCGCGAACTCATCGCACCGGGTCAGAGTCTCTGACAGGGACAGGGTCTGCCCCTGCCTGCTCCTGTCTGCCCCTGCCTGCTCCTGTCTGCTCCTGTCTGCTCCTGCCTGCTCCTGTCTAACAGCCTAAGCCGCTGACGGAGCCGATCCGGTCCATCTTCATCCCGAAACATCCTCTTCCTCCGCCCACCGCCCACTTCCGGCCCCGCCTCCACATCCGGCCCCGCCCCTGCACCAGGTCCAGCAGCAGGCGCGGGCTCCGGGCCAATGGGAGCGCGGCATGGGGGCTCCCGGCCAATGGGAGCGCGACGTGGGGGCTCCCGGCCAATGGGAGCGCGACGTGGGGGCTCCCGGCCAGTGGGAGCGCGGCATGGGGGCTCCGGGCCAATGGGAGCGCGGCATGGGGGCTCCGGGCCAATGGGAGCGCGACGTGGGGGCTCCCGGCCAATGGGAGCGCGGCATGGGGGCTCCCGGCCAATGGGAGCGCGGCGTGGGGGCTCCCGGCCAATGGGAGCGCGACGTGGGGGCTCCCGGCCAATGGGAGCGCGACGTGGGGGCTCCCGGCCAGTGGGAGCGCGACGTGGGGGCTCCCGGCCAATGGGAGCGCGACGTGGGGGCTCCGGGTGTGTGCAAAGGGGGCGGGGCCTGCTGCAGAGCCCTCTGAGATGTCACGGCGAGGAGGCGGAGCCAGGATCAGAGCGGAGAGACGAGCGCCGAGTTTGGAACGCAGAGTCTGAAAAAGAGAGAGGGAGACTTTTATACTCCTGCAGTATTTTATACTTTTATGAAAGTACTCCTGTAGTACTTTTATGAAAGTACTCCTGTAGTACTTTTATGAAAGTACTCCTGTAGTACTTTTATGAAAGTACTCCTGTAGTACTTTCATAATTTCAAGAATCCATAGCAAAAGGAGAAATTTAATTTGTCAACTGGACAGAGTTTATTTGGTCGAATACGTTTCTCATCCAAGCTGCTTCTTCAGTTCTGGTCAGATGCTGGTGGACACTGCTTTATATCTGCCTGAAGGGAGGAGCTTAATTACAATGAAAATTACTCTGAGACACACATATTTGTTTACAGTTTCTGTTAGTCAGGTGAGTCTATTCAATATGCAGTGGGAGTGGGGGAGTAGTTAGCAGATCCATTCAGGGCCATGATGGTGTTTTCACACCTCTGGACATGTCCTGGCTAGTCCCATTGTTTTCTCTGTTTTGATTTAGGTTTGAGGATAGAGTTATAGATGGAGACAAATGATGTCTGAGACCTCCATTTCTGTTCAAGGAAGGATTCTCTTTCTTGACAAAAATAGCCTCTTTAACTCCCCTCTCAAACCAGTTCTTTTCTCTGGCCAAGATCTGGACCTCACTGTCCTCAAAGGAGTGGCCTGTGGCTTTTAGGTGGAGATGTACGACAGACTGAGGTCCTTTTAGGTGGAGATGTACGGCAGATTGAGGTCCTTTTAGGTGGAGATGTACGGCAGACTGAGGTCCTTTTAGGTGGAGATGTACGGCAGACTGAGGTCCTTTTAGGTGGAGATGTACGGCAGATTGGGCCCACCCTGATATGTGCAGTAAAAGGTTCAGAGGAAACTTCTACAGACAAATCCACGGCTGTGCAATGGGCTCACCGGTCTCCCCGATCATTGCAAACTTATACATGGAACAATCTGAACAGAGCCCTGGCCTCATATCCAGGCACTCCACCCACACACTGGTATCGCTTTGTTGATGATAATTTCTCAAAAATCAAAATTCAAGATTTGGAACCTTTTACTGCACATATCAATTCTGTAGATCTGAACATCAAATTCACACGTGAAGATGCTAAGGACAACACATTGGCCTTCTTAGATTGTGCAGTAACGATAAGAGAAGACCGGCGACTCCAGGTAGAGGTCTTCAGGAAGCCCACACACACCGACCAATATCTGCTTTTTGATTCACACCACCCACTGCAGCACAAACTGGGAGTCATTCGGACATTACAACATAGAGCCCAAGTGGTTCCTACAAGCGCAGAGGGAAAGGAGAAAGAAGAACAACACGTGGAGAAAGCCCTCTCCGTTTGTGGATATCCTAAATGGGCTTTCAATAAAACGAAGAGAGCAAAGAAACAGGACAACAGAGAACCAGAGCCCAGGAGAAGGGGTGTAACTATTCCTTACCTGGCTGGCGTTTCCGAAAAACTACAGAGGATCTTCAGACAACATGAAATCCCAGTCTATTTCAAACCCACAAACACTTTAAGACAAAAACTGGTCCATCCTAAGGACAAAACACCGAGCCACAAACAAAGCAATGTGGTCTACTCCATTCAGTGTAGTGAAGACTGCAGGGGGCGCTACACTGGAGAAACTAAACAGCCACTTCACAAAAGGATGTATCAACACAGACGGGAAAACCAGGGTGGGCCGCAATCTGCTGTACACCTCCACCTAAAAGGACCTCAGTCTGCCGTACATCTCCACCTAAAAGGACCTCAGTCTGCCGTACATCTCCACCTAAAAGGACCTCAATCTGCCGTACATCTCCACCTAAAAGGACCTCAATCTGCCGTACAGCTCCACCTAAAAGGACCTCAGTCTGCCGTACATCTCCACCTAAAAGGACCTCAGTCTGCCGTACATCTCCACCTAAAAGGACCTCAGTCTGCCGTACATCTCCACCTAAAAGGACCTCAGTCTGCCGTACATCTCCACCTAAAAGGACCTCAATCTGCCGTACATCTCCACCTAAAAGGACCTCAATCTGCCGTACAGCTCCACCTAAAAGGACCTCAGTCTGCCGTACATCTCCACCTAAAAGGACCTCAGTCTGCCGTACATCTCCACCTAAAAGGACCTCAGTCTGCCGTACATCTCCACCTAAAAGCCACAGGCCACTCCTTTGAGGACAGTGAGGTCCAGATCTTGGCCAGAGAAAAGAACTGGTTTGAGAGGAGGAGTTAAAGAAGCTATTTTTGTCAAGAAAGAGAATCCTTCCTTGAACAGAAATGGAGGTCTCAGACATCATTTGTCTCCATCTATAACTCTATCCTCAAACCAAATCAAAACAGAGAAAACAATGGGACTAGCCAGGACATGTCCAGAGGTGTGAAAACACCATCATGGCCCTGAATGGTTCTGCTAACTACTCCCCCACTCCCACTGCATATTGAATAGACTCACCTGACTAACAGAAACTGTAAATAAATATGTGTGTCTCAGAGTAATTTTCATTGTAATTAGCTCCTCCCTTCAGGCAGATATAAAGCAGTGTCCACCAGCATCTGACCAGAACTGAAGAAGCAGCTTGGATGAGAAACGGATTCGACCAAATAAACTCTGTCCAGTTGACAAATTAAATTTCTCCTTTTGCTGTGGATTCTACCTGGACGACTGAGGGATTCTACACACAGTTCAAAAGAATCTTCAGACTTTTCAGCAGGTTCCAAACCATCATAAAAGTACTTTTACTTTTCAGTCCCGTTAAAATGTACTTCAGTAAAGTACAGATGGTTTGTTTGTACAGTAAAGTACTTTTCTACTTTTACTTTGTCACAGAGTAGTACTATAACACTCTTACAGTAGTACAGTATATGACTACTGTAGTACTTTTATATTACTGCAGTATCAGAGGCAGTACCTGGTGTGGGGGGACGGGGGCGCTGTGGGCACACACACACACGAGCAGCACAAACACACAACACCTCATCTGAAAAACACAAAACATGGGATTAAAGTAACACAAAAATACAGGAAAAACACACAAAAACACACACAAAAAACACAAAAAAACAAAAAACACAAAACACTGCACAGAATGTTTACAGAGGGGGTATGTACCTCTGTGGGGTATTACAGAGACTCACTGAGTCTCCTTTCTCTTTGCTCCCCATGCTAAGTCCCTCCCCCTTCAGAGCTCTATCCCAACACACTCAGCCTCTCTGTGCTAAGTCCCTCCCCCTTCAGAGCTCTATCCCAACACACTCAGCCTCTCTGTGCTAAGTCCCTCCCCCTTCAGAGCTCTATCCCAACACACTCAGCCTCTCTGTGCTAAGTCCCTCCCCCTTCAGAGCTCTATCCCAACACACTCAGTGTGCGTCGCACTAATGAAACTCCTGCATCACATCAGGTTTGTCCAGTTGTTGTGTTCAGTTTTGTCTCATGTTTTTGTGTATTTATGGAGAATTGTCATGTGGAGCCTGGGGGACGTAGACTTGTGGGCGGAGCCTCGTACAGACTCGTACTGTGGGAGCCTGGGGGACGTAGACTTGTGGGTGGAGCCTCGTACAGACTCGTACTGTGGGAGCCTGGGGGACGTGGACTTGTGGGCGGAGCCTCGTACAGACTCGTACTGCTGCTAACCGCAAGTTTGAATAACATGTTTTTGATGAACCATCAGAACTCTTCCTTTTTAAGAATCAGAACTCGACTAAGACTCTGTGAAACTGAATCCCAAACGTCTGTGAACCCCAGAAGAGGAGAGGGTCAGAGGAGCAGAGGGTCAGAGGGTCAGAGGAGCAGAGGGTCAGAGGAGCAGAGGGTCAGAGGAGCAGAGGGTCAGAGGGTCAGAGGAGCAGAGGGTCAGAGGAGCAGAGGGTCAGAGGAGCAGAGGAGCAGAGGGTCAGAGGGGCAGAGGAGCAGAGGAGCAGAGGGTCAGAGGAGCAGAGGGTCAGAGGAGCAGAGGAGCAGAGGGTCAGAGGGTCAGAGGAGCAGAGGAGCAGAGGGTCAGAGGAGCAGAGGGTCAGAGGAGCAGAGGAGCAGAGGAGCAGAGGGTCAGAGGAGCAGAGGATGTACTCACTGTTTCAGGTGAAGTTAAAGTTTCTTGAATCGTCTGAAAGTAAGTTTCTTGTCTCTTCACAACGTTCTCGCAGGTTCTCCTGGTTCAGACCTGGTTCAGACCTGATTTAATCCTGCTTTAGTCCTGGTTGAGTTCTGAGTCCTGCCGTGGGTCAGGACGGGTCTGCCCCTCGCCTCTCGCTTGGCGTTTTTAAGGTGGCCGCTGCTGATGTCATCGCCTCACGCCCGTATAAGGGCGCTCAGGCCGTGATGTCACTGCATTGTTTGTGCGTTGCCGCGGAGACGCTCAGTTCCCATTCACATCAGCGCCCGGGGGGTCCACCGAGTCCCAGACCGGGATCTAGACCAAGTCTGAATAGGGACCAGACCTGGACCTCTGCGTTTGACCTCTGCACATGTTTAACACACAAACTCTCTCTTCTCTCACACTGAAAACACTCTGTTCCACCTTGTGATGTCATCATGTGGTGATACAGGAAGTGCTCCACTGTGTTTTTAAACTCCACACACCTTCACTAGAATCATTTGGATCATTTCAGTCCTGGAATTGCCGATCTCGACTGAACTAAAGGTAAAAGGAGCTGTTCACTTGAAAACTACCACTTGATGACATCACAAGGTGGAACAGAGCGTTTTGAGCTTTGGAGATGTAGACAGACTAATAATAAAGAGTTCCTCAAACATGTGAATGAAACAAACACAACTCCAGGTCTGTTTTTGAGGAGGAACATCAGAACATGGATTAAATCTCAGGACTCATCTCCATGTTTTACATGACTTGGATTGAGTCTGAACCTCCTGACAGAACCTGGTTTAGAACTGGTTCAGTCCCAGTTCAGTCCTGGTTTAGTCTCGGTTTAGTCCCGGTTTAGTCCCTGGGTTAGTCCTGGTTTTGTGACCCCTGACCTGACTCGTAAACAGTTGCCGTGGTGACTGCTCCTCGTTAAGAAGCACTTCCTGTGAAGTGGGCGGGGCCGGTGTCTGGGAGCTCCGCCCCCCATTCAGCGATGACGTCATCAGCCGTAAAGCGCACAAAGAGCTGTCAGCGAGACGTACGAGCGCACATTCCACCGCACAAAAGTACTACTACTGTGTACTGCTACTACTACTGCTGTGTACTACTACTGTGTACTACTACTGCTGTGTACTACTACTACCGTGTACAGTGCAGTAGTACTGTGTACTACTACGGCTGTGTACTACTACTGCTGTGTACTACTACTGTGTACTCTGAGAGGGCATCTGACACACTGTATTTTTCCAACCACACAATAGGACTAAACCAGGACCAAACCAGGTCTAAACCAGGACTAAACCAGGACTAAACCAGGACTAAACCAGGACTGAACCAGGACTGAACCAGGACTGAACCAGGACTGAACCAGGTCTAAACCAGGACTGAATCAGGACTGAACCAGGACTGAATCAGGTCTAAACCAGGACTAAACCAGGACTGAACCAGGACTGAATCAGGTCTAAACCAGGACTGAATCAGGTCTAAACCAGGACTGAACCAGGACTAAACCAGGACTAAACCAGGGACTAAACCAGGACTGAACCAGGACTGAATCAGGTCTCTGGGAAACAGCCTGAGCTCAGACAGGCCCCCCCCCCGCCCCCCGGCACAGAGGGGAGGGGGGCATCTGACGTCACAGCTCTGACCCTTGACCCCTGCAGGCCCCTCCCCTCTGCACACACAGCCACAAACATGACCCCTGACCTCTGACCCCAGGCGTCTGACAGAACCCGTGTCTCATTTCGGGGTCTGTGGAGGCCGCAGCCTTCGAACGAGCCTCCGTGCGGTGCATGCTGGGAAATATAAGGCCGCGAAGGATACATTCTCACGTCCTTCGTTCACAGCCTGATCTCCATGGAAACGAGGCCTCGGAGGCTGCAGACCCCGAACTGAGACACGGGTAGTGTGGGACAAACTGCTGCCCGAGGGCTCCACCGGGGGCGCTCTCCTCTCCTCCTCCTCCACATTCTCTCTCCTCCACTCTCTCTCTCTCGCTTCATTTTCAGTATTTTTTAGCGTTTCTCTCAATTTGCTTCGTTTTGTGTAAAACTCGAGTACGACAAAGAGCCGCTGTGTTGTGTGTCGGGGGCGGGGCTAGGTGTATCCACCAGATACAGGAGCTCCTGAAGCTGTGAGAGCAAGAGCAGGTCCAGGTCCAGGTCCAGGAGCAGGTCCAGGAGCAGGTCCAGGAGCAGGTCCAGGAGCAGGTCCAGGTCCAGGTCCAGGTCCAGGAGCAGGTCCAGGAGCAGGTCCAGGTCCAGGAGCAGGTCCAAGAGCAGGTCCAGGTCCAGGAGCAGGTCCAGGTCCAGGAGCAGGTCCAAGAGCAGGTCCAGGTCCAGGTCCAGGTCCAGGAGCAGGTCCAGGTCCAGGAGCAGGTCCAGGAGCAGGTCCAGGAGCAGGTCCAGGAGCAGGTCCAGGTCCAGGTCCAGGAGCAGGTCCAGGTCCAGGAGCAGATCCAGGTCCAGGAGCAGGTCCAAGAGCAGGTCCAGGTCCAGGAGCAGGTCCAGGTCCAGGTCCAGGTCCAGGAGCAGGTCCAGGAGCAGGTCCAGGTCCAAGAGCAGGTCCAGGTCCAGGAGCAGGTCCAGGTCCAGGAGCAGGTCCAGGTCCAGGAGCAGGTCCAGGTCCAGGTCCAGGAGCAAGTCCAGGAGCAGGTCCAGGAACAGGTCCAGAGAAAATCAGACAGTGACTTTTTTTTTTTACAACAAACTTTATTAAAAATAAGTTAATGCAGTTTGTACAAAATCACTTTTTAAATAAAGTCAAACATGAAAAACAAAGAACAAGGCCTGTCTGCACCTGTCTGCACCTGTGTACAGGTGAGTGCACACTCACTAAGGCAAAAGGTGAGTTTTATATTTTTATATTTAAATCGCTCTCTGTAAACGTGTTCAACTCCAAATGAAGCTTATTGAGGGCAGCAGTTACAGCGGCCAATCAGGAGCCAGGTCCACATCAGGAACAGGAAGTGACGGACAAAATGTCAAAATAAAAACTCCAGGATCCTGTCGCGGCTTCAGAAGAACATCTCAGCCCAAACTGAGGCTCACAGCAGCAGGAACAGAGAGAAGAGCCACAATATTCCACTGGAGCCAGAGTCAGAAGAGCCGGAAGAGCCGCCGTGAACACTTCCTGTTTGGAATGCGGCGGCTAAAGCGTTAGCTACGTCCGGTACGTCCAGAACAACCAACAGGAATGGGACGAAGAATCTGGCACAGCTGTGGGAGGGCATCTGGATTTTAGCCTGTGCTGGAACTTTCTGAAATGTTGAAACAATTGGAACAGTTGTAATGGAAATATGAAGCGGCGACTTCAGCTTCAGAGACTCGTCCACGGTGGGAAAAACACGTCCTGGTGGAAAATCAACTTCAGAAACAGTTTCATCAGAAAAGAGTTTGATTTGACAGTTTTTGTCTCTTTAAAAAACAGAGGACCAATCAGAGCGCAGAACAGAGGACCAATCAGAGCGCAGAACAGAGGACCAATCAGAGCGCAGAACAGAGGACCAATCAGGTTCAGAGGTGAGTGAAGAGTCCTGTCATTGGTTAAGTCCAAGTCCATTTTTGGTTAAAAGGATGGACCCAGTTTGGTCCCGGTTCAGACCCAGTCTGGTCCCGGTTCAGACCCAGTCTGGTCCCGGTTCAGACCCAGCCTGGTCCCGGTTCAGACCCAGCCTGGTCCCGGTTCAGACCCAGCCTGGTCCCGGTTCAGACCCAGTCCGGTCCCGGTTCAGACCCAGTCTAACAGAAGAGTTCTGAGTGACGTCACCACAGAGTTCAGCTCCAAATGAAGCTCATCGGTTCCAGCGGTTCCAGCCTGGAGCACAGGTCCGTATTTGGAAGTCCCACGGCGAGTATCACTGATGAATGAATTGGTTTAACACTATCGCAGCCACAGCCGCCCTGGGGCAGACTGACGGAAGATGCTGCCAATCTGCGCCACCGCCAACACTCACGCACACACCACTTTCTTACTAGGCAATGTGGGTGAAGTGTTTTGCCTAAGGACACAACAACAGTCTCTGTGACTGGCGCCCCCCTGTGGCTCCTGGTGTTCCCTGCGGTCTCCCATCCTGCTGAACCTCAGATCTGACAAAGAGGTGTGGCCACGCGATCAAAGAGCCAATCAGGAGCGAGGCTGCTGAAGGGACCGCCTCTCGGGGCACCTCAGGTCTGGCGGGAGCGAGTGTTCCCCAGAGAATTCGTTTAATCGGAGAATTCGTTTAATCGGAGAATTAGAAAGGTTCCTGAGGTCGCTCCTGCTAGCGTTAGCAACACGTTTGATTGACAGCGTTGCTAAGCGCCCGCTCCCTGTTAAACCAGCAGTGTGGGTGGGACTCGCTCCTGATTGGCTGTTTGGTTTTAATATGATACTCTTGTATTGGCCGCTGTAACCGCTGGCCTCGATGAGCTTCATTTGGACCTGAACTCTGTGGGTGACGTCCCTCAGAACACTCCTGTTACACACTGTGGTCCCGACCCAGTCCCGGTCTGTGGTGCCGGTCCGGTCTCTACGGGTCGACGAAGGACACCATGATGTAGCGGGTGCCGCGGGTGACGGGCAGCCCCTCGTGGTAGTGGGTCAAACGCCCCGGGTGCATGAACGACCAGCCTTTCCTCGGAGCCTCCACCCGACAGTCGTACCTGAGGAACCTGCAGCCGCCGCCCTGTGACCAGAGGGACACCGGGTCAGTACACACACCGGGTCAGTACACACACACACACCGGGTCAGTACACACACACACACCGGGTCAGTACACACACACATGCTCTGTGTGTTTTTGCGTGCTCTCTCGCTGTGTGTTTTTGCGTGCTCTCTCGCTGTGTGTTTTTGCGTGCTCTCTCGCTGTGTGTTTTTGCGTGCGCTCGCTGTGTGTTTTTGCGTGCGCTCGCTGTGTGTTTTTGCGTGCGCTCGCTGTGTGTTTTTGCGTGCGCTCGCTGTGTGTTTTTGCGTGCGCTCGCTGTGTGTTTTTGCGTGCTCGCTGTGTGTTTTTGCGTGCTCGCTGTGTGTTTTTGCGTGCTCTCGCTGTCTTTGCGTGCTCTCGCTGTCTTTGCGTGCTCTCGCTGTCTTTGCGTGCTCTCGCTGTCTTTGCGTGCTCTCGCTGTCTTTGCGTGCTCTCGCTGTGTGTTTTTGCGTGCTCTCGCTCTGTGTTTTTGCGTGCTCTCTCTCTCTGTGTTTTTGCGTGCTCTCGCTGTGTGTTTTTGCGTGCTCTCGCTGTGTGTTTTTGCGTGCTCTCGCTGTGTGTTTTTGCGTGCTCTCGCTGTGTGTTTTTGCGTGCTCTCGCTGTTTTTGCGTGCTCTCGCTGTGTGTTTTTGCGTGCTCTCGCTGTGTGTTTTTGCGTGCTCTCTCTCTGTGTTTTTGCGTGCTCTCGCTGTGTGTTTTTGCGTGCTCTCGCTGTGTGTTTTTGCGTGCTCTCTCTGTGTGTTTTTGCGTGCTCTCGCTGTGTGTTTTTGCGTGCTCTCGCTGTGTGTTTTTGCGTGCTCTCGCTGTGTGTTTTTGCGTGCTCTCTCTGTGTGTTTTTGCGTGCTCTCTCTGTGTGTTTTTGCGTGCTCTCGCTGTGTGTTTTTGCGTGCTCTCGCTGTGTGTTTTTGCGTGCTCTCTGTGTGTTTTTGCGTGCTCTCGCTGTGTGTTTTTGCGTGCTCTCGCTGTGTGTTTTTGCGTGCTCTCTCTGTGTTCTCACCTCGTAGTCCTGTCCTTTCCGGTTCAGGGCGATGTTGATGGTGAACGTGGACGAGTCGTGGTGCGGTCTGAGCGACGGCTGCTCGTCCGGACGATAACGAACCACAAAGTTCATCACAGCGTGAGCCTGAAACCAGACCAGGATCATAACCAGATCAGAGAGGGACCAGGATCATAACCAGATCAGAGAGGGACCAGGATCATAACCAGATCAGAGAGGGACCAGGATCATAACCAGATCAGAGAGGGACCAGGATCATAACCAGATCAGAGAGGGACCAGGATCATAACCAGATGGTAGTATCCGGAATCAGTCCCGGTCCCCGTCCCCCGGGTCCCGGATCCCCCGTCCCCCGGGTCCCCCGTGTCCCCCGTCCCGGGTCCCCCGTCCCGGGTCCCCCGTCCCCCGGGTCCCCCGTCCCCCCCGTCCCAGATCCCGGGTCCCCCCCGTCCCGGATCCCGGGTCCCCCGTCCCCCCCGTCCCGGATCCCCCGTCCCCGTCCCCCGTCCCGGATCCCCCGTCCCCGTCCCCCCCGTCCCGGATCCCCCGTCCCCGTCCCCCGTCCCGGATCCCCCGTCCCCGTCCCCCGTCCCGGATCCCCCGTCCCCGTCCCGGATCCCCCGTCCCGGATCCCCCGTCCCCGTCCCGGATCCCCCGTCCCCGTCCCCGTCCCGGATCCCGTCCCCCGTCCCGGATCCCCCGTCCCCCGTCCCGGATCCCCCGTCCCCCGTCCCGGGTCCCCCCCGTCCCGGATCCCCCGTCCCCCGTCCCGGATCCCCCGTCCCGGATCCCCCGTCCCCCGTCCCGGATCCCCCGTCCCGGATCCCCCGTCCCGGATCCCCCGTCCCCCGTCCCGGATCCCCCGTCCCCCGTCCCCCGTCCCGGATCCCCCGTCCCCCGTCCCGGATCCCCCGTCCCGGATCCCCCGTCCCCCGTCCCGGATCCCCCGTCCCGGATCCCCCGTCCCCCGTCCCGGATCCCCCGTCCCGGATCCCCCGTCCCCCGTCCCGGATCCCCCGTCCCGGATCCCCCGTCCCCCGTCCCGGATCCCCCGTCCCGGATCCCCCGTCTCCCGTCCCGGTCCCCCGTCTCCCGTCTCCCGTCCCGGTCCCCCGTCTCCCGTCCCCCGTCCCCCCGTCCCGGTCCCGGTCCCCCGTCCCAGGTCCCAGGTCCCTGTCCCCCGTTCCCTGTCCCCCGTTCCCTGTCCCCCGTTCCCTGTCCCCCTTCCCCCCTTCCCCCGGTCCCCGGTCCAGTCCAGTCCCGGTCCAGACCTTGGGGGTAGTATCCGGGGTAGAGCTTTTCCGTCACCGGGACGATGAATTCCTTGAGGAACTTGAGCCATTCTTTCTCAAAGCCGATCTGAGTCATGTGGATGTCCACGGTCGGAACGTTCTCGTACCCGCCCGCCAGACGCTCGTCCTGACGGAGGAGAGGAGAGAGGGATCAGAGAGGAGGAGAGAGGAGGAGAGGAGAGAGGAGGAGAGGAGAGAGGAGGAGGAGAGAGGAGGAGAGAGGAGGAGAGGAGAGAGGAGGAGGAGAGAGGAGGAGGAGAGGAGGAGAGAGGAGGAGAGAGGGATCGGAGAAGAGAGAGGAGAGAGGAGAGGAGAGAGGAGGAGAGAGGAGAGGAGAGAGGAGGAGAGAGGAGGAGAGGAGAGAGGAGGAGAGAGGGATCAGAGAGGAGGAGAGGAGAGAGGAGGAGAGAGGGATCGGAGAAGAGAGAGGAGGAGAGAGGGATCGGAGAAGAGAGAGGAGGAGAGGAGAGGAGAGGAGAGAGGAGGAGAGGAGAGGAGAGGAGGAGAGAGGAGGAGAGGAGAGAGGAGGAGAGGAGAGAGGAGGAGAGAGGAGAGGAGGAGAGGAGAGGAGAGGAGAGGAGGAGAGAGGAGGAGAGGAGGAGAGAGGAGGAGAGGAGGAGAGGAGAGAGGAGGAGAGGAGAGAGGAGGAGAGGAGAGAGGAGAGAGGAGAGGAGAGAGGAGGAGAGGAGAGGAGGAGAGAGGAGGAGAGGAGAGAGGAGGAGAGGAGAGAGGAGGAGAGGAGGAGAGAGGAGGAGAGGAGAGAGGAGGAGAGAGGAGAGGAGGAGAGGAGAGGAGAGGAGAGAGGAGGAGAGGAGGAGAGAGGAGGAGAGGAGGAGAGAGGAGGAGAGGAGAGAGGAGGAGAGGAGAGAGGAGAGGAGGAGAGAGGAGGAGAGGAGAGAGGAGGAGAGGAGAGAGGAGAGGAGAGAGGAGGAGAGGAGAGGAGGAGAAAGGAGGAGAGGAGAGAGGAGGAGGAGAGAGGAGGAGGAGAGGGGGATCAAGAGGAGCAGAGGAGGAGAGAGGAGAGGAGGAAAGGGCACAGGAAGCATGGAGAGTCTGTATTTTTGGAGCCAAGTGTCCATAAAGCGTCGGCGTCAGAAGTTGAAAAAAACTTTTGGCGTCGGACGCGTCGACCAATCGGGGACGAGTATCCAGTGAAGTAGCGACGTTCCTACCCGGAAGAAGGAAAAGAGAAAAACACAAACACCAAGAAAATGTACGCCGTGTCATGAGCGGAGAGTAAATGTATACACGCCACCGCCGCCACCGCCGCCGCCGCCGCCGCCGCCTGCGCTGATGGTTTTATGTAATAAATTCACTAAAGTCCCTCTCTGGACCTGGTCTGTCTTCGTTCTGGGAAAAGACGGGGAAACAGACGCCCTGGACGCGTCAAGTATTTTTCTCCCGTTCCACGGCGTTCAAGACGCTCGTCGGGGGCGTCTGAAAATACAAAAGCTCCAACCAGAAGCTCCAGCGCGTTTTCTGACGCCGAGTCTGAACCTAAAACAATTTAAAACACCTAAAAAACCTGCAGGGTGACGACAAGTGGACATGAGCTCGAGAACATCTGTCCCGTTGAGGTCCTCGTTGAAGACCACCGTCCTCGTGTCAGAAAAACGAAACAAACGCAGAATAAGAACGATTTACATATCGTTAGCTCTCATGCTAATGTGGCTAATGAGAGTACTACAGTCCTGCAGTCCTACTGTAGTACTACAATAGTACTAGTATTACTACAATAGTACTACAGTAGTACTATAGTACTTGTACCTTGTGGGAGCCTCCGGACCACTGGCCGTGGTCCTCCATCGTCTCCACGAGGTCGTCACACATCTTCTCTGAGAACGCAGGAAACCAGAACACGTCCGGACAGGGCTGAGAACCGGACCAGAACCAGGTCAGAACCAGGACTAAACCAGGACTAAATCAGGACCAAACCAGGTCAGAACCAGGACTAAACCAGGTCAGAACCAGGACTAAACCAGGACTAAACCAGGTCAGAACCAGGACTGAACCAGGACTGAACCAGGACCGAACCAGGACCAAACCAGGACCGAACCAGGACCGAACCAGGACCGAACCAGGACCGAACCAGGACCGAACCAGGTCAGACGCAGGACTAAACCAGGACTAAACCAGGACTAAACCAGGACAGAACCAGGTCAGAACCAGGTCAGAACCAGGTCAGAACCAGGACTAAACCAGGTCAGAACCAGGACGAAACCAGGTCAGACCCAGGTCAGACCCAGGTCAGACCCAGGTCAGAACCAGGTCAGAACCAGGACTAAACCAGGTCAGACCCAGGTCTAAACCAGGACTAAACCAGGTCAGAACCAGGACTAAACCAGGACTAAACCAGGACTAAACCAGGACTAAACCAGGTCAGAACCAGGTCACAACCAGGACTAAACCAGGACTAAAACCATGACTAAACCAGGACTGAACCAGGTCAGAACCAGGACTGAACCAGGACTGAACCAGGACTGAACCAGGACCAAACCAGGACCGAACCAGGACCGAACCAGGACTAAACCAGGTCAGACCCAGGACTAAACCAGGACTAAACCAGGACAGAACCAGGTCAGAACCAGGTCAGAACCAGGACTAAACCAGGTCAGAACCAGGACGAAACCAGGTCAGACCCAGGTCAGACCCAGGTCAGACCCAGGTCAGAACCAGGTCAGAACCAGGTCAGAACCAGGACTAAACCAGGTCAGAACCAGGACTAAACCAGGACTAAACCAGGACTAAACCAGGACTAAACCAGGACTAAACCAGGTCAGAACCAGGACTAAACCAGGACTAAAACCATGACTAAACCAGGACTGAACCAGGTCAGAACCAGGACTAAACCAGGACTAAAACCATGACTAAACCAGGACTAAACGTACAAACCTGCTCCACAAAGTTCTTCTCGTCCTCAAAGATCTTGGAGTAGTTCTCGTGGACGTACTTCTCCCTCCAGTCCTGAAACACACACTGTGTCAGATGCCCTCCCCATGTGTCAGATTGCGTCAGATGCCCTCCCACTCACGATGGGGTTGTCAAAGATCTGCCACATGTCCGGGTGGAGTCTGGTCGTGTTGAAGTTCGAGGTGGAGACGAGGCGTCCGAACTCGTCTCTGTTTGACACGAACATGAAGACGCCCTGAGACACAGACCGGGATTACAACCAGACCGGACCGGGACCGGATCCTAACCGGACTAAACGGACTGACCTGGTCCCGGACGCTGCGGCAGAAGACCATGTCCGAGTCCAGGTCCGGGTCTGTGAAGAGCTGGACCCGGCTGAGTTTGGACCTGAGGACTGGACCCTGGATCAGATACACCTGAGTGAGGTACGGAACGTTCCACACACCCCTGCGGCACAAACGCACACTTAGAACGCACACAAACTTTACACCTTGTTCCAAACGATTCTTCAAACTGTTTCAGTGTCAAAGGTCAAAGGTCAAATGTTTATTTTCCAGTGAAACTCAGGGATTCACCTGAGCCGATGAGTTTACAGGAGAGTCCAATTAAAGGAAAACACTGAAGAAGGACTTAGGTTTAGTCCTGGTTCAGTCCTGGTTCAGTCCTGGTTCAGTCCTGGTTCAGTCCTGGTTTAGTCCTGGTTTAGTCCTGGTTCAGTCCTGGTTCAGTCCTGGTTCAGTCCTGGTTCAGTCCTGGTTTAGTCCTGGTTTAGTCCCGGTTCAGTGAGTTTACAGGTGAGTCCAGTTAAAGGAAAAACACTGAAGGACGTTCCACATTATTAAGCAGAGCAACATTTTCAAACAAGGGAAAGAAAAAGGATCTAGTGCTGAAAAGAGTGAAATAGTTGAACCTTGGACAAGGTCTGAAAACCTTAGATGTTTCACCAAAACTTAAGCCTGATCATCGAACTATTAAGAGATTTGTATCTGATTCAGAGTCACACGGATTCGTGCAGATAAAGCCACAATGAGGAAAGTTTCTGCCAGACAAATACATCGGATTAAGAGAGCAGCTGCTAAAATGCCAAAGCAGCAAACAGGTATTTGAAGCTGCTGGTGCCTCTGGAGTCCAGAGAACATCAAGGTGTAGGATCCTCCAGAGGTTTGCAGTTCTGCATAAACCTTCTATTGGACCTCCCTTAAACAAAGCTCACAAGCAGAAACGGCTCCAGGGCCCAGAAATACATGAAGACTCATTTTCAAACAGTCTGTTCACTGATGAGAGCCGTGAACCCTGGATGGTCCAGATGGATGGAGTGGTGGACGGTTGGACGGACACCATGTCCCAAGGCTGTGACGTCAGCGAGGAGGTGGAGGACTCATGTTTTGGATCAGAATCATTGGGAGAGAGCTGGTCGGCCCCTTTAGGGCCCCTGAAGGTGTGAAAATGACCTCTGTAAAGTATGTGGAGCTTCTGACTGAACACTTTCTTCCACGGTATAAGAAGAAGAACCGTGTTTTCTGTAGTAAAATCATCTTCATGCAGGACAATGCTCCATCTCATGCTCTGAGGAACACCTCTGCATCATCGGCTGCTATGGGCATAAAAGAAGAGAAACTCATGGTGTGGCCCCATCCTCCCCTGACCTCAACCCTATTGAGAACCTCTGGAGCTCCTCAAGTGAAAGATCTATGAGGGCAGAGGCAGTTCACATCCAAACAGCAGCTCTGGGAGGATATTCTGACATCCTGCAAAGAAACTCAAGCACAAACTCTCCACAAACTCACAAGTTCAACGGATGCAGAATTGTGAAGCTCCTGTCAAATAAGAGTCCAATGTCCAATTTTCAGTTCTTCAACAAGAACATGAAACTCTGTGGTGCAGAATAATTTGGAACAGTGAATTTAAGTTTTTATTTTTGATAAAATCCTGTTTTCATTGGGGTTTTGTTCAGTAACATTTGAATTGTTCTCCAACTTGAAAATGACGTCATTTTTATCGACAGTTTGGCAAAATCAGAAAAATATAATTTGCATAAGAATTTGGAACACAGTGAGAGAGTGTGTCTGTGTGTCGTCCCGTCCCGTCGTCCCGTCCCATCCCCTGTCGTCCTGTGTCGTCCCGTGTCCTGCTGTCCTGTCCCCTGCCGTCCCGTGTCGTGTTGTCCCGTGTCGTCCCGTTCCGTGTTGTCCCGTCCCGTGTCGTGCTGTCCCGTCCCGTGCCGTCCCGTCGTGTCGTCCCGTCGTGTCGTCCCATCCCCTGTCGTCCTGTGTCGTCCCGTCCCCTGTCGTCCCGTGTCCTGCCGTCCCGTGTCATCCCGTCCCCTGCCGTCCCGTCCCGTGTTGTCCCATCCCGTGTCGTCCCGTCCCGTGTCGTGCTGTCCCGTCCCGTGTCGTGCTGTGTCGTGCCGTCCCGTGTCGTCCTATCCCCTGTCGTCCTGTCCCGTGTCGTCCCGTCCCGTCGTCCCGTGTCGTCCCGTCCCCTGTCGTCCCGTCTCCTGTCGTCCCGTCCCGTATCGTCCCGTGTCCTGCCGTCCCATCCCGTGTTGTGTCGTCCCGTCCCGTGTCGTTCCGTGTCCTGCCGTCCCATCCCGTGTTGTGTCGTCCCGTGTTGTGTCGTCCCGTCCCGTGTCCTGTCCCGTGTCGTGTCCTGTCACGTGTCGTCCCGTGTCGTGTCCTGTCACGTGTCGTGTCGTCCCGTGTCGTGTCCTGTCACGTGTCGTGTCGTCCCGTGTCGTCTCCTGTGCCGTGTCATGTCCTGTCCCGTGTCATGTCCTGTCCCGCGTCATGTCCTGTCCCGCGTCATGTCCTGTCCCGCGTCATGTCCTGTCCCGCGTCGTGTCGTCACGCGTCGTGTCGTCACGTGTCGTGTCCTGTCCCGCGTCGTGTCGTCACGTGTCGTGTCGTCACGTGTCGTGTCCTGTCACGTGTCGTGTCGTCCCGTGTCCTGTCCCGTGTCATGTCCTGTCCCGCGTCATGTCCTGTCCCGCGTCATGTCCTGTCCCGCGTCGTGTCGTCACGTGTCGTGTCCTGTCCCGCGTCGTGTCGTCACGTGTCGTGTCGTCACGTGTCGTGTCCTGTCACGTGTCGTGTCGTCCCGTGTCCTGTCCCGTGTCGTGTCCTGTCCCGTGTCGTGTCCTGTCCCGTGTCGTATCCTGTCCCGTGTCGTGTCCTGTCCCGTGTCGTGTCCTGTCCCGTGTCGTATCCTGTCCCGTGTCGTGTCCTGTCCCGTGTCGTGTCCTGTCACATGTCGTGTCCTGTCACATGTCGTGTCCTGTCACATGTCGTGTCGTCCCGTGTCGTGTCCTGTCCCGTGTCGTGTCCTGTCCCGTGTCGTCACGTGTCGTGTCGTCACGTGTCGTGTCCTGTCCCGTGTCCTGTCACGTGTCGTGTCGTCCCGTGTTGTGTCGTCCCGTCCCGTGTCCTGTCACGTGTCGTGTCGTCCCGTCCCGTGTCGTCCCGTGTCCTGTCACGTGTCGTGTCGTCCCGTCCCGTGTCGTGTCCTGTCCCGTGTCGTGTCCTGTCCCGTGTCGTGTCCTGTCCCGTGTCGTGTCGTGTGTCTCACACTCTCTTGGCCTGGACGATCTCGATGTAGTCCTCAGATCGGGAGTAAAAACCCTCAGGACTCAGAGCGCCCCAAAAGTTACTCCACAGTTTCCCGTGTTTGGACAAAACCGGAGCGATGACCGGCCTGAAACAGAACCAGGACTGAACCAGGACTGAACCAGGACTGAACCAGGACTGGACCAGGACTGAACCAGGACTGGACCAGAACTGAACCAGAACTGACCTGTTCTCCTGGATGAGGAGGCGCAGAGTTTGTGGATTGGTCAGAGCCACGTCTGAGTCGATGCTGAAGAAATAATCACAGTCCGAGTCCTTCTGACAGGCCGCCCTGAAACACACCACCTCCATCAGCCTCCACCCACTGCTCCACCCGCTGCACCACCCACTGCACCACCCACTGCACCACCTCCATCACCCACTGCTCCACCCACTGCCCCACCGCTCCACCCACTGCCCCACCCACTCACCACCTCCATCAGCCTCCACCCACTGCTCCACCTCCATCACCCACTGCTCCACCCACTGCCCCACCCACTCACCACCTCCATCAGCCTCCACCCACTGCTCCACCCGCTGCACCACCCACTGCACCACCCGCTGCTCCACCCGCTGCTCCACCCGCTGCTCCACCCACTGCCCCACCCACTCACCACCTCCATCAGCCTCCACCCACTGCTCCACCTCCATCACCCACTGCTCCACCTCCATCACCCACTGCTCCACCTCCATCACCCACTGCTCCACCTCCATCACCCACTGCTCCACCCACTGCCCCACCCACTCACCACCTCCATCAGCCTCCACCCACTGCTCCACCCGCTGCACCACCCACTGCACCACCCGCTGCTCCACCCACTGCTCCACCCACTGCCCCACCCACTGCCCCACCCACTGCCCCACCCACTGCCCCACCCACTCACCACCTCCATCAGCCTCCATCTACTGCTCCACCCACTGCACCACCTCCATCAGCCACTGCACCACCCACTGCACCACCCACTGCTCCACCCACTGCTCCACCCACTGCTCCACCCTCTCTTACACAGCCATGGTGCGCGCTTCTTCTTCTCTCAGGTTTTCCTCTGGTCCCACGAGGACGGCGTCTGGAAACAGGTTTTTGTGTCTCTGCCAGAATCGGTCCACGTGCGTCTCATGGAACACCACCTGCACCACGCCCGCCAAAAACACCACGTCAGAAACACAGCTTCATAAACACCACGTTAAACACCACGTTAAACACCGCGTCACAAACGCATTTAGACTTTTACATTTATTTATTCAAACAAAGCGCTGGACACACCAGGAAACCAAAACCACACAAGAAAACATCTCAAAGCCGAGTGTGAGAAAAGAAAACTTCAGCCGTGTTCAGACGGCGTCCAAGACGCAGGTCGGGGCTTCAACTAGAGACGTCCAGCAGGTTTTTGACGCCGCGTCTGAACGCAGCGTGAAAGAGCCACTAAACACCAAAAACACTTTTTAAACTGATTAACTGTGTAAATGGGTCTAAAATACAAGTGTGTCCCAGGCCATTTTGGCATTTTAGTTCAGAATGTTAAAAATCGGACTTTAGGGTCAAAGCCGCGTCTGTACCGGCCTCTTTAGGATCAACTCAGATGCAGGTTATTTGGTCGGGCGGTCTGTGGGCGGTCTGTGGGCGGTCTGTGGGCGGTCTGTGGGTGGTACGTGGGCGGTACGTGGGTGGTCTGTGGGCGGTACGTGGGCGGTCTGTGGGTGGTCTGTGGGTGGTCTGTGGGCGGTACGTGGCTGTGTGTGGTACGTGGGCGGTCTGTGGTCGGTCTGTGGGTGGTACGTGGGTGGTCTGTGGGCGGTCTGTGGGCGGTCTGTGGGCGGTACGTGGGTGGTACGTGGGCGGTACGTGGGCGGTCTGTGGGCGGTACGTGGGCGGTACGTGGACGGTACATGGGGAGCCCCTTAGCCCCGCCCACACCTCGCTGCGGTCCGTGGCTAAACTGGCGTCACTGTCACTCTCTGTTCGCAGTAGGTACTGCAGCGCCATCACCAGGCTGCAGGCCAAGCCCCGCCCCACAGCGTCACCCCACTCCCCAAGTACCCGCCGAGTACCGCTGAGTACCGCCGAGTACCGCCGAGTACCCACCCAGTACTGCCCAGTACTGCCCAGTACCGCTGAGTACCAGCCCAGTACTGCTGAGTACCCGCTGAGTACCCGCCGAGTACCTGCCGAGTACCCGCTCGCTCTGTTGGATTTTTCACATTCGGACTGTTCAGCGGCTCTTTAAACATTTCAAATCCAGAAGAAAAGTGCCTTTGAACTCTTAAACGCCAAAGACACGAGGGGCCTCGACACACAACAGACACACACAGACACACACACACACACATAAGGACAGGTGAGGTGGACAGGTGGACAGGTGAGTCTTACGTTGTTGTGGATGAACAGGCGCAGTCGGGACGGGGGATACTTCATGGTCGTCAGTCGCTCTAAAAACTCCTCCATGAACGGAGTCGGTTTCTCTATGAACACGGCAACGAACACCAGGGGGAGCTCTTCATCCTACGCACAACAGACGCACAACAGACACACAACACAGTTACACAACAGATACAGGGGGAGCTCTTCATCCTACGCACAACAGACGCACAACAGACACACAACACAGTTACACAACAGATACAGGGGGAGCTCTTCATCCTACGCACAACAGACGCACAACAGACACACAACACAGTTACACAACAGATACAGGGGGAGCTCTTCATCCTACGCACAACAGACGCACAACAGACACACAACACAGTTACACAACAGATACAGGGGGAGCTTTTCATCCTACGCACAACAGACGCACAACAGACACACAACAGTTACACAACAGATACAGGGGGAGCTTTTCATCCTACGCACAACAGACGCACAACAGACACACAACAGTTACACAACAGTTACACAACAGATACAGGGGGAGCTCTTCATCCTACGCACAACAGACACACAACAGACACACAACAGTGATACACAACACAGATACACAACACAGATACACAACACAGATACACAACACAGATACACAACACAGACACACACACACCTTCAGCTGGTCGAGGTCGAGGAGGTCGTCGTCACATCCTCCACAGCCGCGCTCGTACGTCCACGACGACGGAACGTAATTCCCCAAATAATTCAACTGTAACTATGGAAACAAGAGGGTCAGAGGTCAGAGGAGGAGGCAGGAGGAGAGGAGGAGCAGACAGGAGGAGAGGAGGAGCAGACAGGAGGAGAGGAGGAGCAGAGGAGCAGACAGGAGGAGAGGAGGAGCAGACAGGAGGAGAGGAGGAGCAGACAGGAGGAGAGGAGGAGAAGACAGGAGGAGAGGAGGAGAGGAGGAGCAGACAGGAGGAGAGGAGGAGCAGACAGGAGGAGAGGAGGAGAAGACAGGAGGAGAGGAGGAGAGGAGGAGAGACAGGAGGAGAGGAGGAGAGGAGGAGCAGACAGGAGGAGAGGAGGAGCAGACAGGAGGAGAGGAGGAGCAGACAGGAGGAGAGGAGGAGCAGACAGGAGGAGAGGAGGAGCAGACAGGAGCAGACAGGAGGAGAGGAGGAGCAGAGAGGAGCAGACAGGAGGAGAGGAGGAGCAGACAGGAGGAGGAGGAGGAGCAGACAGGAGGAGCAGACAGGAGGAGCAGACAGGAGGAGAGGAGGAGCAGACAGGAGGAGCAGACAGGAGGAGCAGACAGGAGGAGCAGACAGGAGGAGAGGAGGAGCAGACAGGAGGAGCAGACAGGAGGAGAGGAGGAGCAGACAGGAGGAGCAGACAGGAGGAGAGGAGGAGCAGACAGGAGCAGAGAGGAGCAGACAGGAGGAGAGGAGGAGCAGACAGGAGCAGAGAGGAGCAGACAGGAGGAGAGGAGGAGCAGACAGGAGCAGACAGGAGCAGACAGGAGCAGACAGGAGCAGACCTTGGTGGGACCGTTGCCGTGGACGATGACGGGGAGAGTGTCGTAGGCCACGTTTCGCGCTCGAACTCTGGACTTTTCAAACTTCAGCACCACCTCATCTGAAACGACAACAACACACACACTAAACACACAACACACACGAAACACACACTAACACACACCACACACTAACACACAACACACACACTAAACACACACACTAAACACACACTAACACACACTAACACACACACAACACACACACTAAACACACACTAACACACACCACACACTAACACACAACACACTAACACACAAAACACACTAAACACACACTAACACACACCACACACTAACACACAGGCACACACACACTCCCCCCCCTCTCACCCACGGCTCCGTTCAGGTTCTGGAAGATTCTCGATCGATGGTCCAGAGTCACATTGAACTTAGTCTGAAAAAACAACAGATTTATTCACTTTTCTGTCAGATGCCCTCCCTGTCCTCAGATAGTGTCAGATGCCCTCCCCGTCCTCAGATAGTGTCAGATGCCCTCCCCGTCCTCAGATAGTGTCAGATGCCCTCCCTGTCCTCAGATAGTGTCAGATGCCCTCCCTGTCCTCAGATAGTGTCAGATGCCCTCCCTGTCCTCAGATAGTGTCAGATGCCCTCCCTGTCCTCAGATAGTGTCAGATGCCCTCCCTCTTCCTCAGATAGTGTCAGATGCCCTCCCTCTTCCTCAGATAGTGTCAGATGCCCTCCCTCTTCCTCAGATAGTGTCAGATGCCCTCCCTGTCCCTCAGATAGTGTCAGATGCCCTCCCTGTCCCTCAGATAGTGTCAGATGCCCTCCCTGTCCTCAGATAGTGTCAGATGCCCTCCCTGTCCCTCAGATAGTGTCAGATGCCCTCCCCGTCCTCAGATAGTGTCAGATGCCCTCCCTGTCCTCAGATAGTGTCAGATGCCCTCCCGCTCACCCTCTGGGCCTTGTCCAGGTAGATGCGTGTGTAGAAGAGTTGGTCGTCGTCGTTGTCTTTGTATTTCCACTGTTGGACCAAAGCGGCGAGCTCCGGCGCCACCCCCATGAACCCTGAGCACACAAACATCAGATGCCCTCCCAAAGATCCTGAGCACACAAACATCAGATGCCCTCCCCCTCGCACTGACCTCCAGAGTTGAGGTAGCGTTTCCCAGAATGCACCTCGGGGTACTTGGAGGCCAGTCTCTGGTCGGGCCAGCAGAACCCCTCTGCCGAGAACACCACTTTGTGTCCGAAACGAGAGAATTTATGAAGCAGCTCCTCCGGCCCCGAAGCAAAGATGACGTCATAACTGAGAGAGAGAAGGAGGAGAAGAAGAGGTGAGGAGGAGGAGAGGAGAGGAAGCGGTGAGGAGGAGGAGAGGAAGAGGTGAGGAGGAGGAGAAGAAGAGGTGAGGAGGAGGAGAAGAAGAGGTGAGGAGGAGGAGAAGAAGAGGTGAGGAGGAGGAGAAGAAGAGGTGAGGAGGAGGAGAGGAAGAGGTGAGGAGAGGTGAGGAGGAGGAGAGGAAGAGGTGAGGAGGAGAAGAAGAGGTGAAGAGGAGAGGTGAGGAGACAGGAGTTAGGAGACAGGGGTAGGTGGCAGGGTTCACCTGTCGACGAACAGAATGACTTTTTGGGGGTCGTTTTTGTGTCGCAGCAGCTCCTTCTTCAGCCACCGAACCTTCTGTCCTCCTCCCACCGTCTTCGCCACGTCTCCACCTCTCCACTCCTCCCCCAGACCCAGCACCTGCAGAACACAGAGAGTCAGATGCCCTCCCATCCTCCCCCAGCACCTGCAGAACACAAAGAGTCAGATGCCCTCCCATCCTCCCCCGGCACCTGCAGAACACAAAGAGTCAGATGCCCTCCCCTCTTACCTTGACGGTGTAGTTGAACTGAGCGGCGGTTTTCATGAAACGTTTGAATCCGTCCGTCTCCTCCGTGGCTGCAGTGATCACCAACAGGTCCTCTACACACAAACACACACAAACACACACAAACACACAAACACACAAAAACACACAAACACACACACAAACACACACACAAACACACACAAACACACAAACACACAAAAACACACAAACACACACACAAACACACACACAAACACACACACAAACACACACAAACACACACAAACACACGATCAGGAGTAAAGAATTTGACATGTTAGCCGCGTCAGGACTAAACCAGGACTAAACCAGGACTAAAGCAGGACTAAAGCAGGACTAAAGCAGGACTAAAGCAGGACTAAACCAGGACTAAACCAGGACTAAAGCAGGACTAAAGCAGGACTAAAGCAGGTCTCGTGTACTTGTGAATCTCTTGTTTGAACAGCTGAGTTTTGGCGTCTGTGGATTTTAACATAATTTTAACAAAAGAATTCTCCTAAAGTTTAGAAAAAATATTTTTAAATCAGATCATCAGAAATAATGTAAACAGGAAACTGGATTTGCATTTCCAGCTTAAATCCCTCCGTCCGCAGTCACACAGTCTGTTTGAGCCAGTCCTGGTCTAGTCCTGGTCTAGTCCTGGTCTAGTCCTGGTCTAGTCCTGGTCTAGTCCTGGTTCAGCTCGTGTTATTTCTGTCGGCTCATTAAAGTCTCCAGGTGAGTGCCCTGTGACGTCATGACGTTATACAGAATCAAAATGACGATAAATGTGAAAGTTTAAATCTTTAAATCCGCGGACCTGAGGCCACGTGCGTGCGCGTGACAGAGCGGGGTGTGAAGTTTCACTTTTCACCACAGACTGTGCACTTTTCACACTCAAACAAAGGAACCGGGTCAGAGGGACAGATGATCCCCGCGGGAGGACAGATGATCCCCGCGGGACGAGCGTGTCACGGCGGAATCTGGAGCTCGTCCCAACAAAGTCCACGGGCTTCCACGGGCCGTTTACCCCGCGTGGACCCGCTGAAGCTTTAGGTGCGGGTCAAAGTGCATCTGGAGTATTTCTCTGAACATTAAAAGAGCCAGAGTGAACCGGAGCTGCGCCAGCGGAGCCCCGTGTCCGTGTGTCCGGCGCAGGAGCTCCAGAGGCGGCCTTACCTGGAGAAAACCTCCGCTGCTCGGCTTCCACGGAGCTGTGGAGCAGGAGGAGAGCCACGGCACACAGGAGCCGCGGGAGGAGCATGTCTGCGGGCGGAGAGGGGCTCTGGACGCGGGCTGTGGACCTCTGGGCGCGGGCTGTGGACCTCTGGATACGGGCTGTGGACCTCTGGATACGGGCTGTGGACCTCTGGACGCGGGCTGTGGACCTCTGGACGCGGGCTGTGGACCTCTGTGCTCGGGCCGCATCAGCTGCTCTGTGCGTCCACACTCCGATAATCTCGCGATGTCCTCCACCACAGGCCAGTCCCGCCTCTGAGAGAGAAAGGGCCAATCAGAAGCGTGAATGAGCCGAGGGACAGCGGCTGCAGCCAATAAGAGGAGGCCAGATGGAGCTGGAGCGGCTGTGATTGGTGCTCGGGGCTCCGGTTTTCCGTAGCCTCGGGCCGCCGCAGAAAGTTCGTGAAAAGGGGAAAGTGAAGCGGCGCTGCCACGTCGTAAACATTCCACACGGGAGGCCGAGGTGTGACCCCCGGCCCCGGCTGTAGCAGAGGGCCGTGAGGGAGAGCCTGGTGGTCCCATGGGTGCAGCAGCTCCTGTGGGTGCTGGTTCTGTGGGTCTGAGCTCCATATGGTCTTCGGACAGATACACGATATTTTTATATTTGTGTGTATTTATTTTTAGGAGGAGCCATGTTATTCGTTTTATTTTTTAAGAAACCCACTTCATTTTAGCTCAGCCCATTTCATTTGAGGTAAATACTTTCCCATTATAATAAACAGCTGATTAATAAAATACATCATTGTCTATTTTATTTATGTATTATCGTTTTATTACTATTTCTTGTATTTTCTATTTTTATTGTATTTATTTTATTAATTTTATTTTGTTTCCTGTGTCGCTGACGTCACGGGCTCTCGTCGCCATGGAGACGCGCACACAGCTCCTCCGCAGGTTTGGAGCGGACAGTACGGGACTTTATGGGTTTATGTGTTAAGGTGTCTGTAGTTTTAACTTTTAGACTTGTTATTTATGAAGATTTTTATTTTTTTTTAGAAGAAAACGGGGAAAAACGAGCCGAAAGTGACGCAAATAATCGGTAAAGTGAATGTTTCATGTGTTTTATATTTAAACCGTTTCAGAGGCTTTTCCCGCCTTTAGAAAACGAGCTAAAGCTAAAATACGTTAGCACCTTTTTTTTTTTTTAGACCTGATCCAGTCTTTTTATAATCCTGGTTTTGTCCTGGTTTAAACCTGCTTTAGTCCTGCTTTAGATCTGGTTCTAGACCTGGTATAGTCCTGGTTTAGACCTGGTATAGTCCTGGTTTAGACCTGGTATAGTCCTGGTTTAGACCTGATAAAGTCCTGGTTCTCCTCAGGTGGGATGAGCCGGCCGAGGTTCTTCACTCCCTCTGAGGTCTCCACCCACAACACAGCTGAGGACCTGTGGGTCTCTGTCCTGGGCCGAGTCCTGGACCTCAGCCACCTGGCTCAAAGGCACAAAGGTACGACTCCTGCTCAAAGGCACAAAGGTACGACTCCCGCTCAAAGGCACAAAGGTACGACTCCCGCTCAAAGGCACAAAGGTACGACTCCCGCTCAAAGGCACAAAGGTACGACTCCCGCTCAAAGGCACAAAGGTACGACTCCTGTTCAAAGGCACAAAGGTACGACTCCTATGTTCATATCTGTAGGCACTGCTCTGTCTGAAGCTCTGTTAGACTTTCGTTGTCGATGGAGCCAAGTCTCACCCATGCTCACTTCCTGTTTGGAATTTGGAACGTGGCGAGCACATTAGCTCTGTCCATTTACAGTCTGTGGGTAGAGGACAGACCTGGAGCTGGTCTACTCACCTCAATTATAAACACTGCCCCTGTCACTGCTCCTGTCTCTGCCCCTGTCCTTTCTGCTCAGGTTTACTCCATGTGCTGTTTTTATGAACACCACTGGGGGGTGCCATTGTTCCAACACGTGACTGAACCGTGACCTCTGACCTGTGCCCCTCAGGTGACGCACTGCTGCTCCCCCTGCTGGAGAGCGCCGGGAAAGACATCAGCACCTGGTTCAACCCCGACACCAAAGACGTGAGATCACACCTGCACTAAACCTGCACTAAACCAAGACTAAACCAGGACGAAACCAGGACTAAACCAGGACTAAACCAGGACGAAACCTGCACTAAACCAGGACGAAACCTGCACTAAACCAGGACTAAATCTGCACTAAACCAGGACTAAACCAGGACTAAACCAGGTCTGAACCAGGACTAAACCTGCACTGAACCAGGACTAAACCAGGTCTGAACCACACGTTTGAGAACATGTTTGTAAAGGTCTAAACTACAGGGTTTGTTGTTTTTGTTGCTTGTGGAGTTAATGGTGGTGAGCAGGGTTAGCTCACTGTTAGCTCACTGTTAGCTCACTGTTAGCTCATGTGCTGTCTGCTGCAGGTGCGGTGCTTTATTGACCCTCTGACCCAGTGCCAACGCTACTACACCCCCAGGGGGCGCTTCCTGCACGTGCCTCCCCCAGGTCCCCGCTCGGACTGGGCCTGTGACCTCAGCCCCCCCTGGTGGAGAGACACTCGCTACTACATCGGTCTGCTGTCCCACAAAACACGCTGGATCAGAGTCATCAACACACTGACCGCACAGGAGCAGAGACTGGAGGTAAAACCAGGGTCTAAACCAGGTCTAAAACAGGTCTAAAACAGGACTAAACCAGGACTAAACCAGGACTATAACAGGACTAAACCAGGACTATAACAGGACTGAACCAGGACTATACCAGGACTATAACAGGACTAAACCAGGACTAAACCAGGACTATAACAGGTCTAAACCAGGACTATAACAGGACTAAACCAGGACTATAACAGTACTAAACCATGACTAAACCAGGACTATAATAGGACTAAACCAGGACTAAACCAGGACTATAACAGGTCTAAACCAGGACTATAACAGGACTAAACAGGACTATAACAGGACTAAACCAGGACTAAACCATGACTATAACAGGTCTAAACCATGACTATAACAGGACTAAACCAGGACTATAATAGGACTAAACCAGGACTAAACTAGGACTATAACAGGACTAAACCATGACTATAACAGGACTATAACAGGACTAAACCAGGACTATAATAGGACTAAACCATGACTAAACCAGGTCTACAGCTGGACTAAATCAGAACTAAACCAGGACGATGACAGGTCTAAACCAGGACTAAAGCTGGTCTCTGGGACAGGTGTGCAGTGAGGAGACCCTGGAGGAGATCTTGGATCGATACCTGTTTTACAATAGCCATGCCCACAGTTACACCTGGAAACACGCAGGTGCGGCCCTGGACATGCGCCGCACGCTGGAGGAGAACGGTCTCCACGACGACGACCCCGAGCTGGACGACCTCCGACTTGACCGCGATCTCTTTAGCCCCGCCCTCCTGCTGCACTTCAACGATGACCTGACAGAAGCCTGAGCAGCACTCAGGTTAAAGGAGCATGTGTGGAGCAGATTTAATAAAGTCTGGTCCTCATGTTCTGTCTCACGTGCCACCTGCTGATGTCACCGTGTTTCCCATGACATCACAACATTCTACACACACACAGACACAGACACACACACACAGACACAGACACACACACACACAGAGTTGTGTTGAAATACACTGAGCTCTTGGTTTCTGTCACTCAGAGAAATGATCAGGTTCAACATTTGTGAATTTACCTTGATATTTCATGCAAAGTACAACATGACCAATAGAGAACTCCCCATCCCTATGTCCTGTGGATGACAAGAAGAGGAGCAGAGCCAGAGGAGCAGAGCCAGAGGAGCAGAGGAGCAGAGCCAGAGGAGCAGAGCCAGAGGAGCAGAGCCAGAGGAGCAGAGCCAGAGGAGCAGAGCCAGAGGAGCAGACAGGAGCAGAGCGTTCAAACATCAAAAACACATTTAAAGGAGGTTTTACTTTTGCTGTGGGAGTTACGGCAGTGATGCATGAATATGATGTCCAGATGCTTTGAAGTTGAGTTTGAACTGTTCAGCTGAATCCAGGAGAGGGCGCTAACAGCAACATAGTTATTAGGTTTTTATTAATGTGACGTCAAAAATAAAAAAAAAAATAAAAAAACACAGACTTTACTGGTTTAATAAATCTTTATTTAATATCTCTGTGAAAATGTAACACTGGCTCCGGACAGACGGGGGCGCTCACGGGACACCTGAGAAGACTTTGGCACAGGAGTTACAGTAAAGTACTGCACAGAACCGTTAGACGGCGCTAGGAGGCCCCAGTGTGACAGAACCCACAAACCCGAAACTATAAATATGAACTCAGCCAGTCAACGGAAACGCGCTTCAATCAGAGGAAGAACTGTTATTATATTAAATCAGACTTATTCTGCAAATGGACTTTTGGTGTTATAGAAGTTTCTTCTCATTGACTTTATTAATAGGAATCTTTAATCTCGTATTTTCAAGATGCCATTTTGCCGATCTAGCCCCGTTTTCAGCTCCACCGGTACACGCCCACTGTGACGTACGCACTTCCTTCTTCATGTAGGATTGGGCAGCGTTGGATCGTCATTTTGGTCCAAATGTAAAAAAATGCTCTGCTCTAATGTGATGTGCAGCTATCCATAGGAGGGGCCCACAGCCTGCGGCGCTTTGTTGTGATTTAAAATGTCCAGATTAGAACAGAATGATCCACGGGTATCAGAGATCAGAACTATAGAGACACACAAGCACTATAGGCCTGATTTAACTACACATTTATGGGGCCATGTTGGAGGATTTGTGTTATCAGAGGTGGTCGTGGGGGCAGACGTCGGGGGCAGACGTCGGGGGCTTGTGGTGATGAGGATTCTGTGGTCAAAATTGTGCCGAGACCAGGTAGGAGCCTATTTTGCACACCTCCATGACCACTGATCCACCCTGAGCAGTCGGTCCCCCCACGCCAATCACGTACGCTGCAGAGAACAATAACTGGGTCAGTCCTGGTTTAGTCCCAGTCTAGTCCTAGTTCAGTCCTCGTTCGGTCCTAGTTTGGTCCTAGTACCTTTCTTGGTCTTTTAGACGGAGTGGTAGCTGGTCTAGTTCTGGTCTAGTCCTGGTTTGGTCCACGTTCGGTCCTTGTATCTTTCTTGGTCTTGTAAACAGTGGCATTGCTGGTCTAGTTCTGGTCTGGTCCTGGTCTGGTCCTAGTTTGGTCCTAGTACGGTCCTTGTACCTTTATTGGTCTTGTAGACGGTGGCGTTGACGGCATTGCCCTTCTCGTCCTTGTTGCTCTTGAGGTTCATGTAGGGGTCTTTGGGGTCTTCCATGTCGTAGCGCAGAACATGGAACTTCCTCCCGCCGAGCATCACTCCATTCTGATACAAGCATTCACGCTTGGCACTCAGACCCTTAAGCTCCTCCACCTACAAACACACACTTACACTCAGCACAGCCATAGCACAGCAGTAGTAGTTGTAGTAGTTGTAGTAGTTGTAGTAGTTGTAGTAGTTGTAGTAGTTGTAGTAGTAGTTGTAAGTATTAAACTCACTGAGATGTTGAAGTTGGCGCTCTTCGCCCACACAGACCCATCGCTGGTGCCAATGGCTGCGTCCTGAATGTGTCCGGTGTTCTGCAGGGTTGTGATGTACGAATCCCACGACATCCTGCAACAGGGTCAGACACGGGTCAGAACAGGGTCAGACACGGGTCAGACCCACAGTCTGTAACATGAGTGTTCTGAGTGTGACGTCACCCACAGTATTCATCTCTAAATGAAGCTCATCGAAGCTAGCGGTTATAGCGGATAATCTGGAGCGTAATTTCCATATTTGGAAACCCCACCATGAGTATCATAGCAACCAAAGAGCCAATCAGGAGCGAGGTTGTTGAAGGTAATGCCCCCTCCTGCTCCGCTGGTTTAGCAGGGAGTGAGCGCTTAGTAACGCCGTCAATCAAACCTGTTGCTAATGCTAGTGGGAGGGGCCTCTGAGAAAGAAGGCGTCTGATTGGTCTGTTCTTAATGTTCAGATTTTGATTTGGGACAAAATGTTGAATTCCAAACTCCAGAATCATGTAGAGGGTCAAAGGTCAGAGTGAGGAGCCTGACAGCAGCAGGTACAGACAGAGGGGCCACGCTTTAAACACACAAACTGAACTGGAGCCAGAGTCCATGGAGCCCAATCACGTCCATGAACACTTCCTGTGTGGCTGCGGCGGTTAGCGGGTTAGTCGTGTCCTTGTGTATAAACCGTCTGTGGTCAGAGCAGAGGGAGCAGGTCCTCCCTGTGCTCCTGCTGGAGGCTCTTCAGGTATTTATGGTTCTCTGGGACGTGTTTGGACCTGACCTCAGACCTGCTTCAGTCTGTCCTCCAACAACCAGGACTCAACCCTGGACTCAACCCTGGACTCAACCCTGGACTCAACCCTGGACTCAACCCTGGACTCAACCCTGGACTCAACCCTGGACTCAAACCTGGACTCAAACCAGGTCTAAACCAGGTCTAAACAAGGACTAAACCAGGTCTAAACCAGGTCTAAACCAGACATCTGTGCTTAATGATACTTATGTAGCTCTGCATGTTCTCCCTGTGTCTGTGTGGAGTCTGCATGTTCTCCCTGTGTCTGTGTGGAGTCTGCATGTTCTCCCTGTGTCTGTGTAGAGTCTGCATGTTCTCCCTGTGTCTGTGTGGAGTCTGCATGTTCTCCCTGTGTCTGTGTGGAGTCTGCATGTTCTCCCTGTGTCTGTGTGGAGTCTGCATGTTCTCCCTGTGTCTGTGTGGAGTCTGCATGTTCTCCCTGTGTCTGTGTGGAGTCTGCATGTTCTCCCTGTGTCTGTGTGGAGTCTGCATGTTCTCCCTGTGTCTGTATGGAGTCTGCATGTTCTCCCTGTGTCTGTGTGGAGTCTGCATGTTCTCCATGCTCCTGAAAGGTGTAACCCTGAAGCACTGACTTAAGTTTTCCTTAACCTTATAAAGCCAAAAAAAAAATGGCAGGAGTGTAACCCACAACCTGGTGTTGCCTGTTCCTCACACTGGCCCTGTCAAACATGCCTATCGAGCACGCCTGTCGAACGCACCTGTCAAATGCGCCGGTCAAATGTGCCTGTCGTGCACGTGAGGTGTTCATCCAGTTGAGCTTTTATTTGCATCTGTTTTGAGCTGATTTAGTCTTGGTTTAGTTCTCCATTCAGTCCTGGTTCGGTCCTGGTTTGTAGTTGTTTCAGAAGGATTGTAACAAACATGAGTTTAATCCATCAGCCAAAATATAATGACCACACTAAACCAGGACTAGACCAGGACCAAACCAGGACCAAACCAGGACTAGACCAGGACTAGTCCAGGACTAAACCAGGACCAAACCAACTCAAACTGTGGCCTTTAACAGGAAATCTAAACCCGGATGCCACACTAAGAACCAGAAACTTTTCCCTAGCTCCAATACTAGTAACACAGTGCAATGTATGTGCAGTACCAAACGCAGTACCAAACGCAGTACCAAACGCAGTACCAAACGCAGTACCAAACAGTACCAAACGCAGTACCAAACGCAGTACCAAACGCAGTACCAAACGCAGTACCAAACGCAGTACCAAACAGTACCAAACGCAGTACCAAACGCAGTACCAAACGCAGTACCAAACAGTACCAAACGCAGTATCAGTGCAGTAGTGGGTGCAGTACTTGGTGCAGTAGAAGTACTCGGTGCAGTTTGAGGCGGAAGAGCAGAATGAGGAAGCAGCCCTGCCCTGCTCCTCCGTGTTTCTCAGCTCACACTGTGACACTTTGTGTTTTTGTCTCAGAGTTTGGAGCTTTTGGACGTTTGTTTGAGTTTTGCGTCGTGTTTGAGCCGAGCCGCAGGTCAGACTGACGGTGCAACTCCAGGTGTGTGAGGCTGCGAGTGACCTCTGTGTGCGTGTGTGTGTGCACGTGTGTGTGTGTACATGCACGCGCCCTCTCTGTGTGTGTATGTGTGTGCACGTGGCTTACCTGACCAGGTGAGTTTCAGAGGATCAGCAGAATGTGGCAGAAGTGAGATGAACAGGAAGAGCACAGAGTTTTTATAAAGCACGGCCACTCCCAGGCCCCAGGAGCTAAACCCTCCCCCAAGATCCTCCCCAAGACCAAAACCAGCTCTGAACCAGGTCTAGACCAGGACTACGCCCGCCCAAACCTGCTTCTCTTGGGGGGAGGAGCCACAGGACCAGGAAGTAAATCAGGAAGTGCAACAGGCCGGGGCGAATCATGCAACAGGGAAAATACTAGAACAGCAAAACTCAAAACTACACTATTCTGCTTTCTGTGTGCTGGTACTACAAGTACAAGTACTAGTACTGCAGAAAGCTCTGGCTTCCTTAGCAGTTGTTTTGTGTAGTACTTTCCAAAAATTAACCACTTGAATCTCATTATTTCTCATGAAACACAGTGCTCCAACAGGGAGTTTATATCACAAATATCAGTGACACAAAACGGCTGCTCTTCCTGCGTGTGGGGAAAACTAGACCCAACATGGAGGAGGCGCTTGTGTGGAGTCCTGAAGCAGTACTCATGTAGTACTAATGCAGAAGAGCTGATGCAGTACTGTCTATCAGTATATGCAGTAGTAGTAGGAGTACCGGTTCAGCAGTAGTGGTACAGGTGCAGTAGTAGTACTGGTGCAGTAGTTGCAGTACTTCCTCTCCAGACGCAGAGGAAGTGGTCTGTGGTCGTTCCTGTAACAGAAGTCAACCCGAGAAGACACCAGAAACATTTAAACCAAACCTGGTTTAGACCTGGTTTAGTCCTGGTTTAGTCCTGGTTTAGTCCTGGTTTAGTCCTGGTTTAGTCCTGGTTTAGTCCTGGTTTAGACCTGGTTTAGTGTTGTTTTAGTCTCTGTTTACTTCTGGTGTAGACCTACACTTACACAAATTTTACTGATCCACAGGGAAATTACTTTGGAGCTGTGGCTCGCAGATTTTAGTTCTGGTTTAGACTTGGTTTAGTCCTGGTTTCAGGAGGATAACAGAGTGTGTATAGCAAGAGTTTCACAAACATGAGTTTAATCCATAATGACCACACTGAACCAGGACTAAACCAGGACTGAACCAGGACTGAACCAGGACTGAACCAGGACTAAACCAGGACTAAACCAGGACTAAACCAGGACTAAACCAGGACTGTAGTACATGATGAAGTGTGGACAGGTTCAGACCTGCTCTGGAATCTGCGGACACTTCTGCAGAGATCTCATTCTCTGATGTTTCATCTGAAATCTCCAAAAGTCAAATCTACAAATGTTTTTTCTCTCATAATTTCTCAGTGACATGGTCTGTGGGAGGGCATCTGACACACAGGGTCTATTATTTCACAGTGTATATATTTACTTGACCCT
>CM057106.1:477597-492597 GCA_029959045.1 Taenioides sp. WSHXM2023
TTTGGATCCATTTGGTCTGATTTGATTTTAGGAAGATTAAAGGAAATAAATGCCGTTTTCAGTCCCTTCAGATCAGAAGTGGGTGTGACAGCTTTTGTTTTGGACTTTGTTTGGTGATCAGTCCTGTTATAAATATAAGTTTTACACAAATCAAGAAGCAATTTGTGAAGTAAAGTTGAAAATGAGAGTTCTGTTTTAGAGTCCCACATTGATGACGTCACACTGGGAGAATTCTGTCCAAAAGTTCGACACAATTTACACAAGAATCACATTTTTCTGACATTTTATTCTGTTGAAATAATGTAAAGTAGTTTACTTAAAATTTTGTTCATCAGATAATCCTCTGTGACATTCGAGGACTTTGGCCCAGTGTACTGCAGAGTTGCTATGGTAACCGTTATGAAATTCCCCCAGTGTGATGCCATGATTTCCAACCAGGAAGTAAACTCTGAAACCTAAAAAATGTCCAAACTACAACAGGTTAAAAAAGGAAATTTCCCCAGAAAATCTTGAATATACTGATGTTAAATGTGTTTTAGTGAAATGAGTCACAGCCCCGTAAAGCTCGAGTGTCAAAATATAGTCCTGGATACATCGTCTACAGTATCGAAATAAGATCTGGATCAGTGCCTCCTGGACTTGTTTTTGATTTGAGTTTTGACAGTGGAGATGGTTCTAGGTCCAGAGTCTTCCAGGTGTGTGTGGAGCAGAAGATCCTGGTAGTCAGTAGTCGTGTGTTTGGGGTTTCTAAGGGTCCAGCACATATTTCTTGTAGAGGCGGTTCATCTGCTCGAGGAAGATGAAGGTGAGGACAGTGTGAGGGCCAAGCCGAGCGTAGTACGGAGTGAAGCCTTTCCACAACGAGAAGAAGCCCTCCTTCCCCACCACACGAACCAGAACGTCCTACAAGAGAGAGACGAGAGAGAGACGAGAGAGACAGGATTGAGCTGGGGCTAAACCAGGACTTTAGGAACATCTCGCTCACCAGTCCGTTCTTGTACTCTGGTTTCCCGTCGATCATCTTCATGTTCTGGATTCTGCACAGAGACAAGTTAGTTCTGAGTACCGACTAAACCAGGACTAAACCAGGACTAAACCAGGACTAAACCAGGACTAAACCAGGACTGGGACAGACCTGGTCTTGACGATGTCGACGGGCATGGAGGCGGCGGTGGTGACGAGGCCGCTGATCATACTGGCACAGAAGTGGCACAGGATGTCATCACCGAAGTACCCTAAGACAGACAGAGGGGGCGCCACAGTCACACTCACTGTTTTTCAACGGAGCTCAACAGCGCCCCCGCCTGGTTCCAGAAGGACAATTCTCTCCTTTTTCTCAGACTTAAAAGAGTGAAAGCTCAGATTGTAAATAAAAGTTCTGGCTCATTAGCGCCTCAGAGCTGATTAGGCCTGTTTCTGAAACTTTAGAAACCACTGAGTTATTAAAGCTTTTCACTGGATCTTGAGTTTTAAATGTGCCTTTTGGACTGAAAACAGCTGCGTTCTGGATGTTCTGGCTTCTGTCTATGGGAAATTCAATGGAAAATGGACAGACGTCACTTCTGTAATATTCATATAAATCGCAGAAGCTGCTCCTCTGCTCTGAACCTGTGGAGGACGTTCAAGAAAGGCGGCCATGTTGGGACTGGACACAGAGTGGCGGCCATGTTGGGACTGGACACAGAGTGGTGGCCATGTTGGGACTGGACACAGAGCGGCGGCCATGTTGGGACTGGACACAGAGCGTTCTGAGGCGGACATGTTGGGACTGGACACAGAGCGTTCTGAGGCGGACATGTTGGGACTGGACACAGAGCGTTCTGAGGCGGACATGTTGGGACTGGACACAGAGCGGTGGCCATGTTGGGACTGGACACAGAGCGTTCTGAGGCGGACATGTTGGGACTGGACACAGAGCGTTCTGAGGCGGACATGTTGGGACTGGACACAGAGCGTTCTGAGGCGGACATGTTGGGACTGGACACAGCGTTCTGAGGCGGACATGTTGGGACTGGACACAGAGCGTTCTGAGGCGGACATGTTGGGACTGGACACAGAGCGTTCTGAGGCGGACATGTTGGGACTGGACACAGAGCGGTGGCCATGTTGGGACTGGACACAGAGCGTTCTGAGGCGGCCATGTTGGGACTGGACACAGAGCGTTCTGAGGCGGCCATGTTGGGACTGGACACAGAGTGTTCTGAGGCGGACATGTTGGGACTGGACACAGAGCGTTCTGAGGCGGACATGTTGGGACTGGACACAGAGCGGCGGCCATGTTGGGACTGGACACAGAGCGTTCTGAGGCGGACATGTTGGGACTGGACACAGCGTTCTGAGGCGGACATGTTGGGACTGGACACAGAGCGTTCTGAGGCGGACATGTTGGGACTGGACACAGAGCGTTCTGAGGCGGACATGTTGGGACTGGACACAGAGCGGTGGCCATGTTGGGACTGGACACAGAGCGTTCTGAGGCGGCCATGTTGGGACTGGACACAGAGCGTTCTGAGGCGGCCATGTTGGGACTGGACACAGAGTGTTCTGAGGCGGACATGTTGGGACTGGACACAGAGCGTTCTGAGGCGGACATGTTGGGACTGGACACAGAGCGGCGGCCATGTTGGGACTGGACACAGAGCGTTCTGAGGCGGACATGTTGGGACTGGACACAGAGTGTTCTGAGGCGGACATGTTGGGACTGGACACAGAGCGTTCTGAGGCGGACATGTTGGGACTGGACACAGAGCGGCGGCCATGTTGGGACTGGACACAGAGCGTTCTGAGGCGGACATGTTGGGACTGGACACAGAGTGTTCTGAGGCGGACATGTTGGGACTGGACACAGAGCGTTCTGAGGCGGACATGTTGGGACTGGACACAGAGCGTTCTCCAGAAGAATCATTCACTGCTCCACAAAAGTCACGTTCCATTTTTCCACAGGTTTGAGGTTTTGTCCCGATACAAACTGTGGATCTGTTTTATACAATAGAACTGCTTTGGACTTTTATGTTTAGAAATAAAACTTTTATAGCAACAAGTTTCCCCCGATTAAATACATAGAGCCGCTGTAGAGCGCCCTCAAGTGGACACTAACCTTTACTGCACTTCAGTTAATTCGCCTCAAAACAAATTTAAACAGATAATTTATGAACAATGACGACTGAGATCAGTGGGAACAGTTTTCTGTCACTTGTGTTTAGTTTTGTGAGTTTAAATCTCCATCACCAATATAAACCTTTATTTTGCGTCTTAACTGGGTTAAAACTAACTCGAGTGTGACATTTCACCCTGTGACTGACCTGAGTCGAGCAGAGCCTGTTTGGACTGAGAGTAAGAGGCGAGCTGCGCCGCGTTCACCACCAGCGCCCGAGCCATGGTCGGAACACAGCCCTGAAACAGAAAAACACGATCGGTAAACCATGTTCTGATGTTCTAATGTTCTAATATTCCTCTACATCTCCAAAGCTCCAAACGCTCTGTTCCACCTTGTGATGTCATCAAGTGGTAGTTTTCAAGTGAACAGCTCCTTTTACCTTTAGTTCAGTCGAGATCGGCAATTCCAGGACTGAAATTATCCAAATGATTCTAGTGAAGGTGTGTGGAGTTTAAAAACACAGTGGAGCACTTCCTGTATTACCACATGATGACATCACAAGGTGGAACAGTGTTTTCAGTGTGAGAGAAGAACTCAGCCTAAATGTGCAGGGTTTGTGTGTGAAACATGTATGAACAACACGCACACGCACACGCGCACACTCCCTCACACACACACACACACACACACACACACACACACACACACACACACTCTCACCCTCCACATGGTTGTGACTCCCTCTTCTCGGGTGATTCGAGCCAAAGCGTTGAACACGTTGGTATATCCTCTCCTCTCCTCCAGGGGGAGCCTGTGGACACAGGTCGGATTATTATATACAAACAGGAAGTGAGCATGAGGCTCTTCTGGCTCCTTCTGCCTCAAGCCCCGGAGTCTAAACATGGCCGCCCGTTCAAGTAACTGGGCCGAACTCAATGGTACAGTACTTCCTGTGGCTCCCTGCCCACTGAGCATGTGCAGTAGCGCTCTTTTCTCCCACGGGCACATGCCAGTGCACGAGAGCGTGCATCTTGTGTGTCATATGATCGATTTGACCAATCAGAGCGAGAGGAGCAGAGCGGAGCCGGAGCAAACTATTAAAAAAGAAAAGTGAAGGACTCTGAGGTGAGGAAAAGTTTATGATCTAAAAATAGGTTAAAAAAAAAAAAAAACGCCACAAAATCCAACATTTTTGAAAACTGTAGGTGCCCTGTCAGCCCCTGTCAGCCGAACGCCAGCAGTTTGTGATAACTTTGCACTCTGGGAAAAATCCTTTCTGGGCAGTAGGGATTTTTCCACTGAAGTTCCAGTGAGTGTCATTTAGTGCTGCCGCGATTATTCGACGTAGTCGACGTAATCGAATATGAAAATTAGTCGAACACAATTTTTGTGGTCGAATATTCGCCTATTTATTTTTGGTCTCAAACGGCAACCTTAAATACTCAAAGAGCCATTTGGACCATCTCCCACAGAAAAGAAAACACCCGGAGCCACAAAACCCTTTTGACTCTAAACCAGCGCTAACCAGAGGAACTACAGGCAAAACTACAACTCCCAGAAAACGGACTACAACAAGCACCATCCTCCACTACAGCTCATAAGCGCGAGTCTTAAGAGAATTATTTACACCTTTCAGTCTTTTCATCACAACAGTAGCAACATAAATAAAGTGCATGAGTGAAATAAAGAACTGCGCTGCACACGTACGACCTGCACACGTATAATCTCTGAAAAGTTTAACATGAACCATCTCCAACACGATAGAAGCGCAGAACAGACTCACCATAGGCAGAACATCCCTCAGTCACAGAAAGAACACGCATATTCCACTGAGTCCTGCCCTTTAGTCCGACAGAAGCTGACCGCATCAGCGGCACAAGGAGCAGCTGTTTTTTCAGCGCTTCTAGTTTATGCAAATGAGCCATGTGGTTTTAAGTTTCACTTCTGTATAACGTAATCAAATGTGCGCAAAGCTGCATTAAACACATTATTATTTGAGTCCTCCTCGTAGGAAATAAAAATCCAAACTTAAATTATCCACTGTCGCGTGTACCAGTCTCATCAGCCGTGAAAGCAAATGAATCTGCCCACATAGCATTAAGCGTTACGCCTACATAGTAAAAAAAAAAAAAAAAAAAAAAAAAATGAACACATGAAAATTGCAACCGCTTGTTTTTTTTTTTTGTTTTTTTTAATTAGTCGTTTAGATTAGTCGACTAATCGAAAAATGAGTCGATAGATTAATCGTTAGAAAATTAGTCGTTAGTGGCAGCACTAGTGTCATTACAACAACTCCAGGCAAATACAAACAGCAACACACTATCCAGGGGTTTAACACACTACAACACACAACACACTATCCAGAGGTTTGAACAGCTCCATGAGCTCTGGCTCCGCTGTGGCTGTGGCTGTGGGTGGAGCTGTGGGTGGTGCTGTGGGTGTGGGTGGTGCTGGTGCTGTGGATGGTGCTGGTGGTGTGGTGGAGGTGTGGGTGGAGCTGGTGGTGTGGGTGGAACTGTGGGTGCTGGTGGGTGCTGTGGGTGGTGCTGTGGCTGTGGGTGGAGCTGTGGCTGGTGGTGTGGGTGGAGCTGTGGGTGCTGGTGGGTGGTGCTGTGGCTGTGGGTGGAGCTGGTGGTGCAAGTGTGGGTGGAGCTGTGGGTGTGGGTGGAGCTGTGGGTGGTGCTGTGGGTGTGGGTGGAGCTGTGAGTGTGGGTGGAGCTGTGAGTGTGGGTGGAGCTGTGGGTGCTGATGGGTGCTGTGGGTGTGGGTGGTGCTGTGGATGGTGCTGTGGGTGGTGCTGTGGGTGTAGCTGTGGGTGTGGGTGGAGCTGTGGGTGATGATGGGTGCTGTGGGTGTGGGTGGAGCTGTGGGTGTGGGTGGAGCTGTGGGTGTTGGTGGAGCTGTGGGTGTTGATGGGTGCTGTGGGTGTGGGTGGTGCTGTGGGTGGAGGTGTGGGTGTAGCTGTGGATGGTGCTGTGGCTGTGGATGGTGCTGGTGGTGTGGGTGGAGCTGTGGGTGCTGGTGGGTGCTGCTGTGGCTGTAGGTGGAGCTGTGGCTGGAGCTGGTGGTGTGGGTGGAGCTGTGGCTGTGGGTGGAGATGGTGGTGTAGGTGTGGGTGGTGCTGTGGGTGTGGGTGGAGCTGTGAGTGTGGGTGGAGCTGTGGGTGTTGATGGGTGCTGTGGGTGTGGGTGGTGCTGTGGGTGGAGCTGTGGTGTGGGTGGAGCTGTGGATGGTGCTGTGGGTGTGGATGGTGCTGTGGGTGTGGATGGTGCTGTGGGTGTGGGTGGAGCTGTGGGTGGAGCTGTGGGTGATGATGGGTGCTGTGGGTGTGGGTGGAGCTGTGGCTGTGGGTGGAGCTGTGGGTGGTGCTGTGGGTGTGGGTCGTGCTGTGGCTGTGGGTGGTGCTGTGGCTGTGGGTGGAGGTGTGGGTGGAGCTGTGGGTGGTGCTGTGGGTGTGGGTGGAGCTGTGGGTGGAGGTGTGGGTGGTGCTGTGGGTGTGGGTGGAGCTGTGGCTGTGGGTGGAGGTGTGGGTAGTGCCGTCTCACCGTCCGTCTGCCGTCATCCTGATCAGTGCCACCTCGGCTGGAGTTCCCACAAACGCCCCGATGGCGCCCGCCGTCATCCCAATGCCCGCCTGCAAAGGGAGACACAGCTCAGTCAGATGCCCTCCCCGTGTGTGTCAGATGCCCTCCCCGTGTGTGTCAGATGCCCTCCCCGTGTGTGTCAGACGCCCTCCCCCTGTGTGTCAGATGCCCTCCCGTGTGTGTCAGATGCCCTCCCGTGTGTGTCAGATGCCCTCCCGTGTGTCAGATGCCCTCCCGTGTGTGTCAGATGCCCTCCCGTGTGTGTCAGACCTTGATAAAGAAGTTGGGCGGGCGTCCATCAGAGGAGGTCATCTTCTCGAAGAGGATGGTGTAGATGCCGAGGCGTGTGGTCGTGTAGGTGGCCTGTCTGAGCAGCCCAGCGGAGAGACTGAGGAGAGACCAGAACCAGGTCTGAACCAGGTCTGAACCAGGTCACTTTTACAGTTTCTTACAGCAGCAGAATGGATTTGTTACAGACGCACATTTGGACGACATGTGAAATAGCACTGATATTTTGGTAATAAAATAGTAGGGGAAACACCCCTCTGACCCCTCTCTCACCCCTCTGACCCCTCTCTCACCCCGTGTACCCCCTCTGACCCCTCTCTCACCCCTCTGACCCCTCTCTCAGCCCGTGTACCCCCTCTGACCCCTCTCTCACACCTCTGACCCCTCTCACCCCGTGTACGCCCCTCTCTCACCCCGTGTACACCCCTCTGACCCCTCTCTCACACCTCTGACCCCTCTCTCACCCCTCTGACCCCTCTCTCACCCCTCTGACCCCTTTCTCACCCCTCTCTCACCCCGTGTACCCCCCTCTGACCCCTCTCTCACCCCTCTGACCCCTCTCTCACCCCGTGTACCCCCCTCTGACCCCTCTCTCACACCTCTGACCCCTCTCTCACACCTCTGACCCCTCTCTCACCCCCCTCTGACCCCTCTCTCACCCCGTGTACACCCCTCTGTGACCCCTCTCTCACCCCGTGTACACCCCTCTGACCCCTCTCTCACCCCTCTGACCCCTCTCTCACCCCGTGTACACCCCTCTGACCCCTCTCTCACCCCCCTCTGACCCCTCTCTCACCCCCCTCTGACCCCTCTCTCACACACCTCTGACCCCTCTCTCACACACCTCTGACCCCTCTCTCACACACCTCTGACCCCTCTCTCACACACCTCTGACCCCTCTCTCACCCCGTGTACCCCCCTCTGACCCCTCTCTCACCCCGTGTACACCCCTCTGACCCCTCTCTCACCCCGTGTACACCCCTCTGACCCCTCTCTCACCCCCCTCTGACCCCTCTCTCACCCCCCTCTGACCCCTCTCTCACACACCTCTGACCCCTCTCTCACACACCTCTGACCCCTCTCTCACACCTCTAACCCCTCTCTCACCCCCCTCTGACCCCTCTCTCACCCCTCTGACCCCTCTCTCACCCCTCTCACCCCGTGTACACCCCTCTGACCCCTCTCACACCCCGTGTACACCCCTCTGACCCCTCTCACACCTCTGACCCCTCTCTCACCCCCCTCTGACCCCTCTCTCACACCTCTGACCCCTCTCTCACCCCCCTCTGACCCCTCTCTCACCCCCCTCTGACCCCTCTCTCACACCTCTGACCCCTCTCTCACACCTCTGACCCCTCTGACCCCTCTCTCACACCTCTGACCCCTCTCTCACACCTCTGACCCCTCTCTCACCCCCCTGACCCCTCTCTCACCCCTCTCACACCCCTCTGACCCCTCTCTCACCCCCCTCTGACCCCTCTCACACCCCTCTGACCCCTCTCTCACCCCGTGTACACTCCTCTGACCCCCTCGTTCCTCAGGATGGACAGCAGACAGTGGAAGCTGGTCTTGTATTCTCGGGCTTTGGTTCCTTGTCCAGCCAACTGCATCCTGTTCTTCACCAGGTCCAGAGGCTGCACGAACACTGTGGCCCCCATCCTGAAAGTACAAATACTGATCAAGTACACACAAATACTGCAAATACTACTACTGCACGAACACTGTGGCCCCCATCCTGAAAGTACATACAGAAGTACAAGTACTACTGCAAATACTAGTGCTGGGCCAAATAAGTGGACATGTGGAGTTCAGAAAGTGTCTGTCTTTCTTTGGGGAGACTGTAGGGGGCGCTGTAACACTGTGTTAGGAGCTGAAACTAACAAATGGAAGTACTGTGCTCTGTCAAAGTACTGCAGTAGATGAAAGTACTGCAGTATTTGGAGTATTTAAAGTTGTGCGTGTCTCACAGACCCTGAGCTCTGAGGAATTTGACCCGATTTCAGATTTCAACACGACTGGACTTTAGACGGTTCCCACTCTGATAAAAACCGATAAGACAGTCCTGGTTCAGTCCTGGTTTAGTCCTGGTTTAGTCCTGGTTCAGTCCTGGTTCAGTCCTGGTTTAGTCCTGGTTTAGTCCTGGTTCAGTCCAGTATCAAATCAGTCCCTGGTTTTGACCTGTTTCAAACCTATTGTGGTGTGGTTGGAGAAATATAGTGTGTACCTGTGTGTCAGATGCCCTCCCTGTACCTGTGTGTGTCAGATGCCCTCCCTGTACCTGTGTGTGTCAGATGCCCTCCCAGACCTTTGTGGCCATTTCTGATAAACATTATTGACATAGACCTCAGACACTTCACCTTTGCCCTTTAACCACAGGCTCACAGGTTCAGATACCACTGCTCCGCTACAACAACTGCCTGTCACCTGTCCTCCTGCCAACCTGTCACCTGTCCTCCTGCCAACCTGTCACCTGTCCTCCTGCCAACCTGTCACCTGTCCTCCTGCCAACCTGTCACCTGTCCTCCTGCCAACCTGTCACCTGTCCACACCTGAGCTCGAGACACTGAAATATTTTTGAATGAAAAGTTTTGAGTGAAAACACAGAACCTGCTCCGCTGCATTCTACAGCCTGAGGCCCCGGGGACTGAACCGGGGACTGAACCGGGGACTGAACCGGGGACTGAACCAGGCGTGTCAGAGGAGGAAGGTGCAGGATTATCCAGGCTGTGTCTAAGCACGCGTTAGAGATTTTTACCCCGGCTCTACCCCGGCTCTACCCCGGCTCTACCCGGGCTCTACCCGGGCTCTACCCGGGCTCTACCCGGGCTCTACCCCGGCTCTTCCGCTCCGGCCCGTGTCGCCTTGACCCCGGGTCCGGCCGCTGTCCTCCGGGTCTCTGAGCTTCTACAGACGCTTTAAATAGATGTTTTTGACCTTAAAAACCCCGTGACCGCTGGAGCTTTAGCCCGCTAGCCCCGGAGCTAACGGCGGAGCTAGCCTCGGAGCTAACGGCGGCGCTTACCCGGCCAGTCCCCCGAACAGGAACTTTACGGCTTTGGGGGAGGTCTTGGGCTTGGTGTCGGCCATGGCGGCGTAGGTGCGGGGCTGCAGTCCGGTCTCGGTGCGGGGTCGGTGCGTGGTCGGTCCGGTCTCGGTGCGGAGCAGGGCCCGGGGGATGGAGCAGGTTTCACCCCGAGAAGAGCAGCTGCAGCCGGGGCAAGGTGACTCCACAGCAGCGGACACCCGGAGCTGCAGAGAGCCAATCAGAGGCCGAGCTGGAGCCGAGCGGCCAATCACAGCGGGAGGGCGGTGACGTAAGGGGGCGGATGGTTTGGTGCGTTTAAAGACCGAGGATTTCTGCGGAACTTTAAACTTTATAATCCATGTCCTACTCACAGGAAGAATGTTTTTCAGTTGATTTATGAATCAGAGGTGGGACAAGTCACAAGTAAAATACGAGTCCAAGTCGAGTCCAAGTCGAGTCCAAGTCCTCTGCTTTAAACCTCAAGTCATTTCAAGTCTTTAAAGGTCCTATATTACACAAAACTGACCCCTGTGAGCTTTAAGTCATGTTCTGATGTTCCTCCTCAAAAACACCTGGAGTTGTGTTTGTTTCATTCACATGTTTGAGGAACTCTTTATTATTAGTCTGTCTACATCTCCAAAGCTCCAAACGCTCTGTTCCACCTTGTGATGTCATCAAGTGGTAGTTTTCAAGTGAACAGCTCCTTTTACCTTTAGTTCAGTCGAGATCGGCAATTCCAGGACTGAAATTATCCAAATGATTCTAGTGAAGGTGTGTGGAGTTTAAAAACACAGTGGAGCACTTCCTGTATCACCACATGATGACATCACAAGGTGGAACAGAGTGTTTTCAGTTTGAGAGAAGAACTCGTGTTAAATCTGCAGGTTTGTGTGTTAAACATGTGAATGAAACAAAACACGACTCCAGGTGTTTGATGAGGAAACGACATTAGGACAGAGCAGAGGATCATGGGACATTTAAAGTGAAGTACCAAACACAGCTCGTATTTTTGCTGCTTAAACGTCACAATAACAAACCAAATCCAAATCTCACGGCGCGGTTTGGATTATGACATTCTGATGAGGAGGAGGTGAACAGAATTGTGGATATGGTTCAGTCCTGGTTCAGTCCTGGTCTAGTCCTGGTCTAGTCCTGGTTTAGTCCTGGTTCAGTCCTGGTTCAGTCCTGGTCTAGTCCTGGTTTAGTCCTGGTTCAGTCCTGGTTCAGTCCTGGTCTAGTCCTGGTTCAGTCCTGGTTCAGTCTCCACAGACTCTGGAAACAGTAAAATATAAGAGAAAACACATATTTACAGACTCTGTTATGACACAGGATCCTGGTCTACACTGGATCCCTCAGATCTGGTTTGGATCCTGGTCTGGACCCCTCAGATCTGGTTTGGATCCTCGTCTACACTGGACTCCTCAGATCTGGTTTGGATCCTGGTCTGGACCCGGTCTGGACGTGTGTGAGGCTCATAATCCAACTCTGGTATTTTTAGATCCAAATGTTGTTGTTAAATTTAGACTCTGAAAGGACACAGCCAAAGGGCAAAGGTAAGGAGCTAGGAGACAAGGTGCTAGGAGACAAGGAGCGAGGAGGCAAGGAGCGAGGAGACAAGGAGTGAGGAGGCAAGGACCGAGGAGACAGGGAGGTAGGAGACAAGGACCGAGGAGACAGGGAGGTAGGAGACAAGGACCGAGGAGACAGGGAGGTAGGGAGCAGATGTTGATGGTTGTTCCGAGCTTGACCTTTGACCTTGAGTGAGGGGGTGACTGTGGCGCAGGCAGTGGAGCAGCGTCTCTAACCAGAGGCTGTGTCTGTGTGGAGTTTACACGTTCTCCCTGTGTCTGTGTGGAGTCTGCATGTTCTTCCTGGTCTCCAGTGAGAATAATCACGGAAAACCAAAAGAAGCAAAAGTTCAGAGTTTCTCGAATGAAAAAAGAAAACTTGAAAAAAAGTCGAACTGAGTCAGATCCGAATCCTCTGATCAAACGAGAGAATCACAAACCTGTCAGTGCAGAGTCACAGCGGGAAGAGGGGGACTACTGGTACTCCAGTAAAAGTACCGATACTCTGGAAGTAAAAGTACTCTTACACTATATATTAGTCGCACAGTCACAGCTCTTCTAAGGATCAGACCTGGATCATACCCGGGTCATTCCTGGATCATACCCGGGTCATTCCTGGATCATACCCGGGTCATTCCTGGATCATACCCGGGTCATTCCTGGATCAGACCTGGATCATACCCGGGTCAGACCTGGATCATACCCGGGTCATTCCTGGATCAGACCTCTTCACGGTTCCCTCCTGCACAGGTGACCCTCGTGCGTGCGTCAGTGCGTGCGTAGCCTCGCCCCGCCTCTTTTAGGGAGCGTCTATAAATACCCCCGCGGTCTCCCGGCGCCACTCCGGATCTGCGCCTCGGACCTCCTGGACTCACCTGACCCGCCTGGACACTCTCAGGTACGGCCCCAGAGCCCCGGGCTGGTTCTGGTCCCGCTCTGGTCCGGTTTCAGTCCGGGTCTGAGCGCTGCACGGTCCCACGGAGCGTGTGCGTCTTTCCGGGCTGCAGTGATCCGCGGCTCAGTTCAGTCGCGTTTAATCCGCGCACAGTCGCGTTTAATCCGCGCACAGTCGCGTTTAATCCGCGCACAGTCGCGTTTAATTCGCATCTGAACGCGGAAACGGCGCTCCTCTTCGGTCTAAACTCGCCCTTAAGTCCCGTGAACGGTCCAGAGTCTGAGCAGGTACTCGGTGCCCGGGTTTCTGTGCCCGTGAGAGGGAGCTGTGACTCGGGTAAACGGGACAGATGTGGGGGTTCTTGTGGGGAAACTTTTGGGTGTTTCGTGGTTCCGTTTGACCCGCAGTTCGTCTAAAGACGTCATAAAGCGCATTTTCACCGGCTCCGCTTTGACCCTGTGAAGGTTAAAGAGGAGACCGGGGTCAAAGTGCACGGGGAGGCGACGGCGCACGTGCAGGGGCATCAAACACAGCGTGACGTCAGGCCTACGTGCGTGTGCGTGCGTGTGCGTGTTCTATACAAATGTCAAAGTTTATCTGAAGCATAGTGACGCCAACCCGAACCCCGAACCCCCGAGCCCGAACCCCGAACCCCCGAGCCTGAACCTGAACCTGAACCTGCGCTCAGGCCAAATTTCTTGTGAATCCGCGTGTTGTACAAGTGCAAAGTGTTTCTGAGGTTTAATCTGCGCAGAGAAGCGGCGCTATAAATGCGCAGTGACGTCAGGAGTCCTTAAAGCCCCACTGCGGAACATTTCTGTGGAGTCATTTTATGGAGAAGGCGAAAAGACGTTAAAGTCATAGTTTGGAACTTTTTTCTCTGAAAATGAGTTTTATGTGAAAACATTCCAGGCAAAATCTGCATGGAGACGAGCAGGTGTCACAGGTACAGTCACGAGTCAGGTCTGTGAAGAGGCGAGCAGGTGTCACAGGTACAGTCACGAGTCAGGTCTGTGAAGAGGCGAGCAGGTGTCACAGGTACAGTCACGAGTCAGGTCTGTGAAGAGGCGAGCAGGTGTCACAGGTACAGTCACGAGTCAGGTCTGTGAAGAGGCGAGCAGGTGTCACCAGCGTTAAACAGTTTCATTAAATCACAAAATGGCAGTTTGAGCAAAGCAGCTGCTGCTCTCCTCGTCTCCTCTCTCGTCTCCTCTCTCGTCTCCTCCTCTCTCGTCTCCTCTCTCGTCTCCTCTCTCGTCTCCTCCTCTCTTTCTCTGTCTCTTTCTCTGTCTCTGTCTCTCTCTGTCTCTGTCTCTCTCTCTGTCTCTCGTCTCCTCCTCTCTCGTCTCCTCCTCTCTCTCTCTGTCTCTCGTCTTCTCCTCTCGTCTTCTCCTCTCGTCTTCTCCTCTCGTCTCCTCCTCTCTCGTCTCCTCCTCTCTCGTCTCCTCCTCTCTCGTCTCCTCCTCTCTCGTCTCCTCTCTCGTCTCCTCCTCTCTCTCTCTGTCTCTCGTCTTCTCCTCTCTCTCTTCTCCTCTCTCTCTCTGTCTCTCGTCTTCTCCTCTCTCGTCTCCTCCTCTCTCGTCTCCTCCTCTCTCGTCTCCTCCTCTCTCGTCTCCTCCTCTCTCGTCTCCTCTCTCTCTCTCTGTCTCTCTCTCTGTCTCTCGTCTTCTCCTCTCTCGTCTCCTCCTCTCTCGTCTCCTCTCTCTCTCTGTCTCTCTCTCTGTCTCTCGTCTTCTCCTCTCTCGTCTTCTCCTCTCTCGTCTTCTCCTCTCTCGTCTTCTCCTCTCTCGTCTCCTCCTCTCTCTCTGTCTCTCTCTCTGTCTCTCGTCTTCTCCTCTCTCGTCTCCTCTCTCTCGTCTCCTCTCTCTCGTCTCCTCTCTCTCGTCTCCTCCTCTCTCGTCTCCTCCTCTCTCGTCTCCTCCTCTCTCTCGTCTCCTCTCCTCTCTCGTCTCCTCTCCTCTCTCGTCTCCTCTCCTCTCTCGTCTCCTCTCCTCTCTCGTCTCCTCTCCTCTCTCGTCTCCTCTCCTCTCTGTCTCTTGTCTCCTCCCCTCTCGTCTCTCTCTCTGTCTCTCGTCTTCTCCTCTCTCGTCTTCTCCTCTCTCGTCTTCTCCTCTCTCGTCTCCTCTCTCTCTCTGTCTCTCGTCTTCTCCTCTCTCGTCTTCTCCTCTCTCGTCTCCTCGTCTCTCTCGTCTCCTCGTCTCTCTCTCTGTCTCTCGTCTTCTCCTCTCTCGTCTTCTCCTCTCTCGTCTCCTCCTCTCTCGTCTCCTCCTCTCTCGTCTCCTCTCTCTCTCTGTCTCTCTCTGTCTCTCTGTCTTCTCCTCTCTCGTCTTCTCCTCTCTCGTCTTCTCCTCTCTCGTCTTCTCCTCTCTCGTCTCCTCCTCTCTCGTCTCGTCCCTCTCTCGTCTCGTCTCTCTCTCTGTCTCTCTCTGTCTCTCGTCTTCTCCTCTCTCGTCTCCTCCTCTCTCGTCGCCTCTCTGTCTCTCGTCTTCTCCTCTCTCGTCTCCTCTCTCTCGTCTCCTCTCTCTCGTCTTCTCCTCTCTCGT
>CM057106.1:502597-672597 GCA_029959045.1 Taenioides sp. WSHXM2023
TAGTAAAGTACTGTAGTAAAGTACTGTAGTAAAGCTGCATTGTGTAACTTTTCTGGTGGAGGGTCCGTCGAATGTTTGTCTCCATGGAGATGTTATTGCTTTGTCTGGAATGTTTCACAGTATGGCATTAAACCTTTCTATCGTCATGGAGACCAAACCAGACCAAGTTCCAGGTCAGATCTGTGGAGAGGCGACTCCGCTCACAGTGAGAATGTCTGTTTTTCTAGGCATTTTTGAGCTCTAAAACCACCTGCAATTGAATAAATGTAAAGTAAAGCTGTTTAATGTCACACTGTGGAACATTCCAGGCAGAGCAGTGACGTATCCATAGAAACAAGCAGGTGATGGACCCACAACCGAAAAGTTACACAATGTGGATACTTTTTAAATTACTACATTTGAGAGCAGGTACGTGTACTTTCTACTTCACTACATTTTTGAACTGCAGACAAGTACATTTTTTCATGTGATCCTTTTAGTTTTACTTGAGAATTTTTTGCTCTGGTATCTGTACCTTTACCAGTCGTGTGCGGTGACTTTTACGGGTAGGCAAGCAGACTTGGGGTGGACATTAATATCTAATAATGACACTTTTTATACATAATACACTGCAAGTTAATGATAGCGAGCCGTCATTAAGCTTTGAGGGTCACTGTAGTAACAACCTCCTGCCTAGTCTCACCATCACTGCATGGTCTTTGACTTGCAGCCTTCTTTTGATTTTTCTCAAAGGATCTGGTGGCAGTTCTGTGTCTGTCCTCTTCATCCTCCTCATCTGAAATGGACAAAATATTAGATCAGGGAAAGGAGGACTGAGGACTTCTCTGAACTCACCAGAGTCATTGTCTCGTTTTCGTTTAACCGCAGTCTTCTTTGTCCTCTTAAAGGCACTTTTGACGTTCATGGGCAGCTTCTCCTCATCTAAGAAAGAACAACTCTGTGGTCAAAATGACTGCAACCCACGTCTATCTATTTTAACAGCCAGAGCATAAAACACAACTATTATATCTTAAGATTTTTCACTAAAAGGATAGTTCAACATTTAGTCAAACTGGCCTATTGTCCAACACTAGAATCACGAGTCGGTCCATTCCCTTTTTTCATTCATTCAAATTTGACTTGAATGAAATGCAAAGTTTAAAAAAACATGTCAGAACTGAAGACATTTCCCATTCATCTTGTTCATAGATTTAGTGTTGAGTTCATGTGTCCCTGAGGCAGCGCTCACCATCACACCTGACACCTGCCTACCATCTACTCCTGTTTTTTAAAACACATTTCCTATTGTGTGTAGAATCCCTCAGTCGTCCAGGTAGAATCCATGGCAAAAGGAGAAATTCAATTTGTCAACTGGACAGAGTTTATTTGGTCGAATACGTTTCGCAGCTCATCCAAGCTGCTTCTTCAGTTCTGGTCAGATGCTGGTGGACACTGCTTTATATCTGCCTGAAGGGAGGAGCTTAATTACAATGAAAATTACTCTGAGACACACATATTTATTTACAGTTTCTGTTAGTAGGTGGCTATAGACCCACCTGACTATGACACTGTACCACTGGATGGTTTTGGCACAAAAATACAGGGCTGTAGGTAAAAGTTAATGATAGCGCCATCATTAACCTTTGAGGGTCACTGTAGTAACAACCTTCTGCCTGAGAATGTTTCCTGGACTTACCCCTGCCATCATCACTCCCATCATCCTCATCCCTCCTAACTGGAGGCAAACTGGGTGCAGGTGACTGTGGCTCCTCCCCATCTGGGAAAGTGAAGATTTAGACCATAAACATACTAAACTCAGAGTGAAGGCTCTTCGTTTGTGTGAATACTGTATTGTCTGGAATTACCAGCGTCGTCTCCATCAGGCCCTCTCCTTGTGACAGTCTTCTCTGGCCTCTGAACAGATAAGGACATCTGTTCTTCATCTGGTGAAGGAGAATACATTAGAAACATGTAAACAGTATTGTCATCAACATTATTTTTCATACTTATTTATAGATTTTAGAAACAGAATACTTTCTTATTTTACATATGTTCCTTGTTTATGAATTTATTCTGATTCAAATATTTGTACAGTACTGTACTGAATGGATCTTATAAAAGCAAAGCCTAAATCAAATGATTCAATGATTTGTCCCTGATCATCTCATGGACACATTTTTGTCCAATGCGCTGACATTTTCATATAGGCAATGTCTGGATACACTGATGTGCCTGAGGTGGTCAGTGAGTGAACTTAGTGGGACTGGTACAGCTGTGATTTGCAGTATAAAGTCAGCACAACTCATCAAAACTCAAGCTAAGCCTCAGAGTCCTACCCTCAGACACCCTTCCCCTCACCCTCTTTTCACACTCCTCCTACTCAACTCCCTCTCCAGTTTTCTTGTCCATCACGTAACTGTATGTTTTTCCTTTCCCTCTTTCTCCCACTTTTCTCTTTCTACCCCCTTTCTCTCCCTCCCTCTAGGTTTCTTTCCACTCCTTGCCCTCTCATCTCTTTCTCCCCCTCTCCCCTCTCACCCTTCACCCCTTCCTAGCGCTGGTTTCTCCCTCTCCCTCCTTTAGCACTGAATATCTCCCTTTGCACATTCATAAAACTGTAGTTACATTTGTAACTCTTGTTTGATTCCTTACCATCATGAGCTCCCAGATGTTTGTCTGCATTGTCCCCTCTCAGACTCCTAGTTGTGGGGCAAGCAGGTCCTCTACCTGTGAAATGTTCACAATGGAGGAATTAAGAAATGCAAGTTTTACAATAAAACAAAATTAATTCATAAGTATGTACAAAGATATGAAGGCCCAATCCCAATTCTCCGCCTTAGCCCTCTGTCTTTGTCTTAGCCCTACCCCTTAGCCCTACCCCTCTGTCTTTAAACAGAGGGTTAAGGCAAAGGGGTGTGTTTTAACCCTTAGAAATGGGACACCCCTTTGCAGTCGCAACAATATGACATTATTTTTAAAGTTTTGAAGTATTGTGCTCCTTTTGAGTTTGTTTTAAATGAACTTTGCAAAAAGTCAAATGTTTTTTTAATTTTTTAATTTGTTAAAATTACTATACTCTGTACAACATATGTAAATCAAATTTTAATCAACTGTAACACAAAATTAAAATGCTGCAGAGGTGGATGGAGTTGTAGAGGATGCCTGGTACACACAAAAAAGAAAACAAATTTAATACATAGTCATAAACATATATAGTTGTTCTGGTACCTACAAATATTATAGAATGTAATATACCTTATATTTTATTTTCAAATTCTCCCACTTTTTTGAAGCTTGTTGGGCTGACACAACTCCAACAAGTCCAGCCTCCTACAAGAAATACAAATGTGATTAATAACATGTCATTAAATAGGGGATCATTTACAAGGCGAAATGAAACAATAATATTTTAGGCGATGCATGTTCGTAATACTTTACACATTCTACCGTAACATGTGTATAGTTCTAAAAGCGCATGAGACGAGTTACGAGGCGAAATACAGCGATATATTTGACACATTCTAGTCTAACATATATGCGTATATAGTTCTTTTAGGCCATGCATGTTCGTAATACTTTACATTCTACCGTAACAAGCGTATAGTTCTAACCGGGCATGTTACGATAAGCCGTATATGTCAGAAAGCGTAAATGCTGCTGCCATGAGTATACCAATACAACTTTTTATGAGGTTCTTGAGTGCAAATACTCACATTTGTCCAATTTCTTCCCGATTGCTCGACACTTCCCGATTTCCGTGTTGGTTTTTGCTCCGACTTGCGTTAAGCCACGCCTATCCCCTTTGCGCAAAGGGTGCATCTGAAAACGCTCTGTTCAGAGGGGTAGAACAGCCCTTCCCCTTAGCCCTCGCACTTACAGAAAAGAGTATCGGGACACCCCTCTGTCTCTCGTGAACGCGCACAACAGAGGGGTAGGGCTAAGACAGAGGGCTAAGGGGGAGAATTGAGATTGGGACTTAGACTTAGGCCCAATCCCAAGGCTGCATCTCAATTCTCCCCCTTAGCCCTCTGTCTTAGCCCTACCCCTCTGTTGTGCGCGTTCACGAGAGACAGAGGGGTGTCCCGATACTCTTTTCTGTAAGTGCGAGGGCTAAGGGGAAGGGCTGTTCTACCCCTCTGAACAGAGCGTTTTCAGATGCACCCTTTGCGCAAAGGGGATAGGCGTGGCTTAACGCAAGTCGGAGCAAAAAGCAACACGGAAATCGGGAAGTGTCGAGCAATCGGGAAGGAATTGGACAAATGTGAGTATTTGCACTCAAGAACCTCATAAAAAGTTGTATAAAACTGTAGTAACTTTTGAAAAGTTGTAGGTATACTCATGGCAGCAGCATTTACGCTTTCTGACATATACGGCTTATCGTAACATGCCCGGTTAGAACTATACGCTTGTTACGGTAGAATGTGTAAAGTATTACGAACATGCATGGCCTTAAAGAACTATATACGCATATATGTCAGACTAGAATGTGTCAAATATATCGCTGTATTTCGCCTCGTAACTCGTCTCATGCGCTTTTAGAACTATACACACGTTACGGTAGAATGTGTAAAGTATTACGAACATGCATGGCCTAAAATATTACTGTTTCGTTTCGCCTTGTAAATTATCCCCTATTTAATGACATGTTATTAATCACATTTGTATTTCTTGTAGGAGGCTGGACTTGTTGGAGTTGTGTCAGCCCAACAAGCTTCAAAAAAGTGGGAGAATTTGAAAATAAAATATAAGGTATATTACATTCTATAATATTTGTAGGTACCAGAACAACTATATATGTTTATGACTATGTATTAATTTTGTTTTCTTTTTTGTGTGTACCAGGCATCCTCTACAACTCCATCCACCTCTGCAGCATTTTAATTTTGTGTTACAGTTGATTAAAATTTGATTTACATATGTTGTACAGAGTAATTTTAACAAATTAAAAAATTTAAAAAAATTTGACATTCATTTAAAACAAACTCAAAAGGAGCACAATACTTCAAAACTTTAAAAATAATGTCATATTGTTGCGACTGCAAAGGGGTGTCCCATTTCTAAGGGTTTAAAACATACCCCTTTGCCTTACCCTCTGTTTAAAGACAGAGGGGTAGGGCTAAGGGGTAGGGCTAAGACAAAGACAGAGGGCTAAGGGGGAGAATTGGGATTGGGCCGAAGAAAGAGACAGATTGTAGACAAGAGTTTGAAGACAGTGTTTACAAAAGGAAACTATACAAATCTAAATAATGTAAGTAACCTCTTAATATTTCTTTACATACCACTGATCACAGAGTCCAGCGTTTTCAGACTCTTCCCTTTAAGCGACTCTGCTCCATGCTCCATTGCAAACAGAAGTTTGCCGATCTTGGCCACCTGAAAAGTTTTATCTGTCTGTCGATAAAAGTCACAATGGACTCTGATATCGTGTCCCATAAAACGAGCAACTTGTTCAAGTTCCTGATTGTCAAGGTCCAGAAGCTGACATAAGGTGGCAACATGCTTCCTTAACTTTGTTGACCTCAGAAGTTCTGGGTGTTTGGCCTTGCTCTCCTCAGCAAATTTCCTGAGACAGTCACACCCACGAATATTGGTTGTTGTACCAGGCCTTGCAAAAACATATGGGTTCTCATCAAGTATACCAGCTTGCCTACGTTTTTCAATCAGGAAATCTAGAGAACATTTGGTGCGCTCCAGAAGTAGAATGGGGACCTTTCTTCCTCTCTTTCCGCGTGTCACTAAACGAGTCAGTCTGTGGCTCAGCTGTTGTTCCACTGGTGATAGGGTGTCATATATGTCCTTATTCAAAGGGCCAGTGTCTACTCTTTGGTACGTCTCCAGGGTTAAACGTGAGGCTTCTCCTTCACGCTTTTTATTGAACACTATTATTTGTGCGAGAAGACTCTCACTTAATTTTTTGTATGCTGCAATAGTCACATGGACTCTTAACTCTGCCTTTGCCTCATCCTCCATTTTCTTCAGATAGTTCTGCAAAGTCTCTACATCTTCTGTCAAAGGTATGTTGTCTTCTTTCCCCCACTTCCGTTGCTCTATTGTGCTGTGAGCATTGGCTGACACATAGTTAGACCAGGAGGAATCCAGCAGTTCCTTAAATTTTTTTGCTTTGTTCTCATTTAAAGTATCACAGGATATTAAACAACGGCCAATCCAGGCCTCTGTTGCACCTTTAAGAGAAAAGCCAATTTTAACTGCTGTAGATGGTTTTCCATATTCACTGCTATCTGGATTGTAGTTTGACACTTTTCGAGCTGCTTTAATTGCCAAGTGAAACTGTGCAGGATCACAAATATTACAAAGACTTTTGATGCTCTTGTCAATCTCCTTGGCCGCCAGCACAAACCGCCCCAGCTCCCTCAGTTTTTGTGCAATATATCTATGTTGAGACTGTTCACGGCCCTTTTTGGCAAATAAAGCATCTCCATATGTGCAAATCATCTCATCAGTTCTAATGTGGGAGGTCACATGATCTTGCTGCATAGAATGAATGATCTTTTGCACTCCCTTTGATGATTCTGTAATTGGAATGAGTTGGGAGGAGGATTTTTGTACTCTTACTCTTTTACCTTTATCTCTTTGCTCTTTCCGTTCTCTACAAGTCTTTTCATGTCTCCAGAGTCCAGTCCTAATGAACATTGCATGACAGTGTTGACATGGTAGGTAGTTCTTCACGTCTACTTTTTTCGTGGGCTGTCTCCATGTTATTATCTCCCCACTTCCTTTTTCCAAGACTGCAAGATTATGCTGCCAATCTCCCTTATTACGAATAGCTTCCAAAAGTGTTTTCCTTTCTTTAGAGTGGGATGGAAAGCTAAAAGCATGGGCAACATCTTTTTCATCACCATGTTTTCTTTCTAGATGTCTGGCTATTTTTAAATTAGCTTTTTTACAATATACACAATAATGGGCTTTGTTCCAGACCCTAGCCCCACCCATTTTGTTGCTTGTTTTAATTGTAATTTCTGGCATCTTTTCTTTTAATTTCTTATCTAGCTGGTGTGACTGGTCTGTGTCCTTTTTGCTCCTGGCTCCTGACTGTTTGGAGTCCTTTTTGCTCCTGGCTCCTGACTGTTTGGAATCCTTTTTGCTCCTGGCTCCTGACTGTTTAGAGTCCTTTTTGCTCTTAGTTCCTATGATCACAGTTTCTCTGGATGATGAATCACACTCATGTTTCTCTGGAACACTGTGGCTGGCTGACTTGCCTATTAGCAGCTCATCTTCAGTAGATGACGATGATGACGATGATGACGATGATGACGATGATGACGATGATGGCGCTGCTTCTGGAGGATGGTATTCTTCATCTGATCCACTATGACTGGGTAATTCAGACTCATCTTCACTGGGAGATGACGATGATGGCAGGTGGTTGCCAACAGATAACAGTGTTCCCTGTGGTGATGAGGGGGAACAGTCTTTGGGTTCATCAGGGGATAATGGGATCTCTTTAAGATGTTCCCCTGTTGAGCGGTCGATGTTAGCCTAAACAACAGGGCAGGGAAAGAAAAACACAGATAAATGACCTGATGAATTAGAGATAAGCTTATACTGATTCAAAATGAAGGTAATGAAGAACACGGCTGTAGATGATCAACCGTTTAGTGTTGTGGAGGACATTGGCTTTTGGAGGCTTGTGGAGTTCACTGAGCCCCGTTACATGTTACCAAGCAGACGGTATTTCTCAGATGTGCTTCATGACAGACATATGGAGCTCAGATGTCAGCCCCAACAATTTAGATTTACTTGAGCCTTCTGTTTACATTATTACCCATCTACTGCGGCTAAGCAGACCTGTGCCAAAAGGACAGTAATTCATTTGTTGTGGGTTTATCCACTTTAAGGCACTGGAATTGTTTTGTTTGAAGGCCTAGCCTAATATGAATGAAAAACTTACTGGAAAGGCTACTGGAATATTTAAAGAATATTAAATAAACATTTACCTTCTTTTAAAAAATGCCTAAAAATGTATCCTAGGCTATTTATGCAATATTTAAAAAAAATAGTGAAAACTTAACCGCATTTGATATTCGGTTTTGGTATTCGGCCAAAAGTTTAATTTTTCCCAATCTGCACTTTACCCTTAACACTCATATTTAAAGACAGTAGGTCGACTGCAGATCGGCCTAATGTCATTTTTGCATGACATTCTCGCCTGTAAACAAAGTAAAACCTCCCGCTATCAGCCTTTAGCGGTAAATGCGCGTGCGCCGCGGATTTAGCACCGCTACCCGCCGGAAGTGACAGGGGTGCACCTGACAATGGCAGGCGCAACACTTAAAGACACGCGCGCACTGGGATTCAGATGGACAGGGAACTAACGATCTGTAAAAAGAATATAATGAAGAAACTAACGTAGAAACTGTGTTTAATATGAAATATATGAAATAAATGTATATTTATAATGACTCCACACCGCGTGCTCAAACCCTGACACACTTTAACTCTTTCTCCACGCGACATCTGCGTGACAGTCACATTATCTCAATTTGCGCGAGATTCTTTTAAAAGTGCAATCTGATTTTTTAATGTCACTGTTCACTTTTCACTGAGCTCACAGACACTGAGAAAATAAAGTGTCCAACTGTTTAATTACACCACATAATATGACTGACACACAGTCACATAAAGACTAAACGTGTTAACGTGCCCAGCACTAGGAAAAAGAAATAAAGTCTTACCTGCAGTAAAAGAAGGGTTTTTGCATGTTCTGCTCCGGCTGTGTCCTCCATGTTCAGTCGATGTTCACACTTCTGATGGTGTATTCTGAGCCTCTCGAGTCTCTTCAACCAGCGAAGTTTTTCAGCCATGCGGGCGGCGCGTGCTTAATTGGAAATCCCCTCCCCTCTGTCTGCTCCTGTGGCCCCTCCCTTCACTTTGCTCTAGTACAGGACCGTGATCACACACAGATCACAGCGAAACACAGCACTTTATTTATGCACGTCATTTGTCATTTTCTATATTCTACATTTACCTCAGGTTTTTGTTTTTACTGTGATTTTATTAAAATCTAAAACTCTTTTAGTGGATTTTAATTGCATATATAACAAAAACAAAATCTCGTGAGATTACGGACATCTCTTCAACTCCAGTCGCCATTTGATCGTAAAATAGACCGTGGAGTGAGCTTCAGACCTGCTCAGGTAAGATATTCTGTTGTTACTAGTTAATTATCCACAATGGTACATCGCAGCCATTTGATTTTTATATTGAAAAATAAAATCCTAAAAGTCATGTAAATGAGTCGGATGCCGTGGAGCTCCGGCGCTGGGCAGCAGGGTGTTTCAGAGCGGAAACTTTAGGATTGAACTAAACTTTATTCAACTTGACCAAAGCAGAAGCGTCACGGTCACGTCAGAGCGGATTTACCTACTGCACAATGATCCAATCAAATGAACGGGGCTGAATGTGCGTCTGACTCAGGACCGAGAACCCCCGGCAGTGACAGGGGTGCACCTGACAGAGGCAGGCGCAACAGTTAAAGACGCACGCGCGCGCTGGGATTCGAGCTGAACAGGGAACTAAAGATCATCTGTAAAAAGAATATAATCCAGCTGCGTGTGTCCGTGAGAAACTAACGTAGATCGTCAGCGGAGGAACTTTGTTTAGTATGAAATATTTAACAAGCCGCAGTTAGTGACAGGGGTGCACCTGACAGAGAGAAGAAATGTGGCAGGCGCGCAGCAGGACAGGGAACTATGGGAGGAGGCACAAAGTGAACTAGACTTCTATATTATGTTATTTAGATTGGAAATGATTAAAAATAAGTACCGTATTTTCCGGACTATAAGCCGCTACTTTTTTCTCACACTTTGAACCCTGCGGCTTATACACCGATGCGGCTCATATATGGACGGACTATTCGTCTATGAACACAGCGCATGCGCGCGCAGCTTGAGTGCAGAAAGCGCCGCTATCTGTGAGGTTAACATGGGTTAGGGTTAGTTAGAACACTCGCTACCGCTGTTGTCAGCACTAAAACAGTTTATCGCTGCGTGATAAAGTAAGTTCTGCTGCTAAATGAACATTAGTGAGTGGGATACGTCTTAATGACCCGTATGTGTTAAATGCAGGTGAGGCGTAAATGACGAGACGAAACGTCTCAAACTTCAGTAGCTGGACATCCACTCATACATGATCGATACAACTAACCCCGACCCCCGGGAGAACCTGAAATCTGCTGAAATCCTACAAGACACTGACATGATACAAGACACTGACATGATCCCAGACAGGACAGCGGCTCTTTCTGCAGGAGACATGCGCAGTAGAGCGCCAGAGCGACTCTGGCGCGTGACGAACTGACTCAATGCAAAAAGACGACAAAAGCTTTAGAGGCAATACAAGCAGATGCTCGGAACTTGAAAACTTCTTGAAGACGTGGACACCTGCGGCTTATAGACAGGTGCGGCCTATATATGTACAAAAATAAAATTCTTTGAAAATTTAGTTGATGCGGCTTATATTCAGGTGCGCTCAATAGTCCGGAAAATACGGTAATTGATAGTCAATACTTTAGGAAACACATTTCCAAAAGAAAATGCAGTAAAGAATGGTGCACATATTGACTGATTAATATAACACTATTAGGCAACAATTAAAGCACCATTAAAGAAATCCAGCATTTTTGTGGGTAATTTATTTATTTCTATTTTTTTGGGTGCTTATTTTTGTTTTAAACAGAATTCCCTTTTAAGAGCGAGGGTTCGCTTTAGATGCAGAACTGGTGAGTTTGGCTCATTCAAACGCACGGGTTAGACGAGCCTAGCAGAGTCTTTTATGACAGTTTTCTCAAAATATATGAAACCAAATGAAGTATCATTTCTGTCGAGTCTTTATGAACTTTTTTTGCTATCTGTGATTGACTTGTGGTTACTATTTGAAGCGCTTCAAGACCCAAACTTAACAACTGTTTGGAGCCATTGATTTTAATGCAGTTCACTGTACTTCATGCACTTTTAAAGTTACAGCTAGTGCTGCTACTACAGTACACTGATGGTTGATAATAATACAGTTTATATGATTTATTTCTATAACGATACATGATTTATTTTCATGATGTGCATATATTGATTTGGTCTTGTTCTCACACAGGCCTGTGTGTTGGCTGCAGGTCGGACAGCAGCTATGAACTGAGCCAACTGAAACATTAGGCATTAAGCCTGATGCCAGTTCTCAACTCCAGCCCGGACTCTACTCAAGACGCTCACCTGCTCTGGTCGGGCTGGTAGGAGGCTCTTGTAGCCGCCTTTTACTCTTTTGAACTCTCTGTCCATGGCGTTCCACTGCTCGTGGCCGCTCATGCTGCACTTGTGCGTCTCTCACACTCCCAGTGACCTCAGATTCTCTGGACATTTAAGCCACGACTTGGGTTGTGTTCTGCATCATACGCTCGGACAGTTGATCTTTTGAGATTACTGCACCTTTGTGTGGACTATCACATTTGCATTGTGAACCATTATTGAATGCACATTTTTCTGAACTTGGATTGTAAATATTAACCCTGAATGACCATGGACTTTATTATTGTTCAGTGTTTGTTTGTTACTGGTGACTCAATATATGGTACCAGCAAAACTGAAATATTGTCTGTCTCCTTCACTCACTACACTCCTAAAGCCACACCTAAACCTTTTTGAACCAGCCCAACCAAATCCATAACTGTAGTTACTGTTACCTGGCTCTTACAGTACGATATCATTAGCTTAGTGTGACATGCTGCTTATATATTGGATTCTTTGTCTTCTTGACATGGGGAAGTTGGGCCCTTGAAAAAGAGTCACATTGTGTCACAGTACAAATACTTTTGTTTTTATATTGCAAAAGGAGAGCTCTTTTTCTCTCTTTCTGAAAAAAGGAGTTTACTCTTTGTAACCACAGGTAATTACATTATTATTGTATAACAGTATATAAATACAAATGTATGAGACCACCACCCAGTATAAGGTGTTTGCCACTGCTGCCATAATTTCACCGTATTTCTGTTTACCAAAATATCTTTTTCTGTTTCTATATAATGGTTAATCCACCAGTATATGCAAGATCTTTTTATCAAAACCAAATCTTTAACGCTAAAATAGAACTATTGTTGCTATCCATACATTTTCAAGTTTAATGTTTTCCAAAAATGATACTAAAGTCTTGTCCAAAGCAAGTCTCTGGGAACAGCTAGAAACTATTTGGAACTCAATAACAAAAAAGACTTTGCAAACTACATAAAAACAATGCCAGCAAGAATTCAAGTTGTTATCTGTGCCAAAGGTGCTCACACAAAGGACTATTTTGTTATTCCAGCTGGTCATTTTCTTAATGAATAACAATGAAATTGTTAATTTGAAACAAGTTTTTGATATACTATGAAGTTATTTATGTTTTCTTGTTTTCATGACAGGTGGTCTAATACATTTGTTAAGCACTGTAAGTATTGAAGTATTGGTAGAGTCCTTGCCTCAGGTGGAGGAGTTCAAATATCCTGGGGTGTTGTTTACGACTGAGGGATGGATGAAGCGTGAGATAATACTGCAGCATAAAAACCTGCATAGCTGCATAATCATCTAAATGTATTTCTAATACATGGCACCACCACCAGACAATCCAAGGCAGTCTCCTGTTAAACCATCCACCCTGGAACAAAATGCCAAACATTTAGAAAGTTCCTGTTTCATAATGCTGATGATGTGTGGCTGGACTGTTCTCAAAGTTACCTTGAGGCCTATTTAAAATATAAAAACATTTAAAAATGAAATAAATGAAACCCTAACCCTAAAAAAGATATATAATACATACACATGCTATTTAAATGGTCTCTATTTATGGTCTTTATGTACATATTTATGCCACACAAAACTTTAAAAATAATGTACCATTTAAAAATGTGTAATTATCAATGTTATTTTGGTGACATGCCATATGACATGCTAATATATTTATGATCTTATCATGCTCTAAATATAGTAGTATATAGAGTATATTTACTTCATTAGCCTTGGCAGGCAACAGGGAGTCATAGTGGATGAGAACATTTGACATTATAATTGAATACATGGTCTTGCTTGCGTCCAGTTGTAATTACCTCATGTTTACATTTCAGAAAATATATTAAATCCAGAAATATGTGCTAGATTCTCAGAAATAATTTTAAAGCTTTATTTTTTGGTCTTTTTCAATGTTTAATCCTTTATAAGAGCAAGGTTTGGCCTATAAGAGCAACAGTTTGAAGATAGTTTGGGTGCAGTACCGGTTGTGTCCATAGGTGGGGTCCAGGTGCCAAACTTAAGGCGCAGTACCCCTTTGTGTCCATAGGGGGAGTAGGAGTGCAAAAGTGTGTGAAATTCTGGTGAAAAATTCTTAACATTGGCCCAAAATGAGGACATTTTGTGAAAATCAGAGGGGAGCTTCTAGAAGGCCTTTAGAGGTGATTTAACAGGGGACAAAGTGAGGACCGGCCAAAATGTCCTCACTTCCCAAAAATGTTCTCACTCTGTTGGTTAAAAACTTACAATGGTCCTCACAATGTAGTAAGTACAAACACACACACACACACACACACACACACACACATTGTGCCTCTGGACCAATCAGAGACTGAGGTGTTTGTCTCGTCCAATCAGATCGTGGGGGACGACCTGACGGTGACCAATCCCAAGAGGATCCAGACGGCGGTGGAGAAGAAGGCGTGTAACTGTCTCCTGCTGAAGGTCAACCAGATCGGCTCTGTGACAGAGTCCATCAAAGCGTGAGTCCAGCAGGGGGCGCTATGACAATAACACTGTCTGACACATGGGGGCGCTATGGAGGGAAAAACCACACAAATCTGGTCATGACCGGCGCCATGACGCGTGCGGGAGTGTTCAGGAGCTGTGTTCTGATTGGTTACAGGTGTAAACTGGCTCAGAGCAGTGGGTGGGGCGTGATGGTGAGTCATCGCTCTGGAGAGACTGAGGACACCTTCATCGCCGACCTGGTGGTGGGACTGTGCACCGGACAGGTAACACACACACACAGACAGGCAGGCACGCGCACGCACACACACGCACACACACGCACACACACGCACACACACGCACACACACGCACACACACGCACACACACACACACACACACACACACACACAGATTCACTGTGTGGCGTTGGTGAAGTTGAATTCAAATAAGTTTCTGGTGTTTAGATTCTCGTGTAACAGTTTGTTGTTTTCAGATCAAGACTGGCGCCCCCTGCAGGTCAGAGAGACTGGCCAAGTACAACCAGCTCATGAGGTCAGTTTCAGTTTCAGACTTTTAAGACACTTTGAACACTTGTTTCGTTTTCACAAACTGCTTCTGGATTTGTGGAAACCACTTGTTTCTATTTCCAACACCAGATTAAGTCATACGCACTTTAAACAGTTCTTATAATTCTGTCTAATAATAAAACCTCTCTGACCTTTGACCCCTGACCCCAGGATCGAGGAGGAGCTCGGAGACAAGGCTAAATTTGCTGGGAGAGATTTCCGTCACCCCAAAGTGAACTGAGCCAGAGCAGAGTCTAGACCAGGTCTGGTCCTGATGCTGCTGTCTCCATCTGTCGTCATGGCAACAGCCCAACCATCGACCCCCTGACCCACACCAGGGGGGGTCAGAGGTCACAGCAGTGATTCCATTCAAGTTTTCTATTAAACTAAAAGTTTATCAATAAATAATTATGAAATAAACTGTGTGGTTATTAAAACTATTTAATGGCGGATGAGCACAGACAGAAATGATCCAAATGATTCTAGTGAAGGTGTGTGGAGTTTAAAAACACAGTGGAGCACTTCCTGTATCACCACATGATGACATCACAAGGTGGAGTGTTTTCAGTTTGAGAGAAGAACTTGTGTTAAATCTGCAGGTTTGTGCGTTAAACATGTGAATGAAACAAAACAAACTCAAGGTGATGAGGAAATGACATTGGAGCAGAGGATTATGGGAACTGTTGGAACTGGCCGGTTCATGGCCCAGCCAGGCTCAGCCCAAAAGGACAACGTGGGTCCACCCTCCTGTGGGCTCACCACCCGCAGAGGGATTCATAGGGGGTCGGGGGCGTAGAGGACAGGGCAGCAGTCAGGGACGGGTGTCTCGACGCAGTCCACAGAAGAGATGGAACGTCACCTCGCTGAGGGGAAGGAGCCCGAGCTCCGACTAGATATAGTCGGCCTCACCTCCACGGGCAGTTTGGGCTCTGGAACCCAACTCCTTGAGGGGGGCTGGACTCTCCATTTCTCTGGCGTTGCCCGCAGGGAGCAGCGGTGGGCAGGTGTGGCCCTGCTCATTGCCCCACAGCTCAGCCGCTGTGTGTTGGCGTTCACCCCGGTGAACGAGAGGGTCGCGTCCCTGCGCCTTCAGGTCGGGTACAGGTCTCTCACTGTTGTGTCGGCCTACGGGCCGAGCAGCAGTGCAGAGTACCCGCCCTTCTTGGAGTCTCTGGGAGGGGTACTGGACAGTGCACCGACCGGGGACTCTGTTGTTCTACTGGGGGAACTTTAACGCCCACGTGGGCAACGACAGTGACACCTGGAGAGGAGTGATGAGGAGGAACGGCCTCCCTGATCTGAACTCGAGCGGTGTTCTGTTATTGGACTTCTGTGGTAGCCACGGTTTGTCCATAACGAACACCATGTTCGAGCACAAGGGTGTCCATCAGTGTTCGCGGCACCAGGACACCCCAGGCCGGAGGTCGATGATCGACTTTGTTGTCGTGTCGTCTGACCTCCGACCGCGTGTCTTGGACACTCGGGTGAAGAGAGGGGCAGAGCTGTCAACCCATCACCACCTGGTTGTGAGTTTGGTCCGCTGGCGGAGGAGGAAGCCGGAAAGACCTGGCAGACCCAAGTCTATAGTGAATGTCTGTTGGGAACATCTGGCAGAGCCTCTGTCAGGGGGACCTTCAACTCACACCTCCAGGAGATCTTCTCCCAGATCCCAGGGGAGACTGGGGACATGGAGTCCGAGTGGGCTTTGTTCTCGGCCTCTATTGTCGATGCGGCTGCTCGTAGCTGTGGTCGTAAGGTCTGTGGTGCCTGTCGTGGCGGCATTCCCCGAACCTGGTGGTGGACATCGGAAGTAAGGGATGCTGTCAGGCTGAAGAAGGAGTCTTATCGGGCCTTGCTGGCTCTTGGGACTCTGAAGGCAGCTGACAGGTACCGGCGGGCCAAACATGCTGCAGCCCGGGCGGTCGCTGAGGCAAAACTCTGGGTTGGGAGGATTCGGAGAGGCCATGGAGGAGGACTATCGGACGGCCTCAAAGAAATTCTGGCAAACCGTCTGACGCCTCAGGAGGGGGAAGCAGTGCTTCACCAACACTGTTTACGGTGCGGGTGGAGCTGTTGACCTCGACTGGGGATGTTGTCGGATGGTGGAAGGAAAACTTTGAGGATCTCCTCAATCCCACCGTCACATCTTCTGAGGAGGAAGCAGAGGCTGGGGACTCAGACTTGTCCATCACCCTGGCTGAAGTCACTGAGGTGGTTGAGCTCCTCGGTGGTGAGGCTCCAGGGGTGGATGAGATCCATCCTGAGTATCTTAAGTCTCTGGATGTTGTGGGGCTGTCTTGGCTGACACGTCTCTGCAACATCGCGTGGCGGTCGGGGACAGAACCTCTGGACTGGCAGACCGGGGTGGTGGTCCCTCTGTTTAAGAAGGGGGACCGGAGGGTGTGTTCCAACTACAGGAGAATCACACTCCTCCGCCTCCCCGGTAAGGTCTATTCCAGGGTACTGGAGAGGAGAAACCTCGGACTCCGGAGGAGCAGTGTGGTTTTCGTCCCGGCTGTGGAACACTGGACCAGCTCTACACCCTCCATCGGGTACTCGGGTACTCATGGGAGTTTGCCCAACCAGTCCACATGTGCTTTGTGGATCTGGAGAAGGTATTCGACCGTGTCCCTCGTGGGGTCCTGTGCATCTGTTCTGGATTCCTCCTGGACGCCTCCCTGGGAAGGTGTTCCAGGCACGTCCCACCGGGAGGAGGCCCTGTCCTGGGAACACCTCAGGATTCCCCCAGAAGAGCTGGAGGAAGTGTGTGTGGAGAGGGAAGTCTCGGGCTCCCTGCTCAAACTGCTGCCCCCGTGACCCGGCCCCGGATAAAGCGAAAGAAGATGGATGGATGGAACCAACACAAGAATCAGAGCCACACGCAAGAGCTTTGTGCAGAAAAAACAGATCTGGTATTTAAGACACAAAATAAAGGTTTATATTGCTGATAAAGAGATTTAAACTCACAAAACTACACACAAGAGACAGACAACTACAGTTCGGGGGAAACTTGTTGCTATAAGTTTTATTTCTGAACATAAAAGTCCAAAGCAGTTCTATTGTATAAAACAGATCCACAGTTTGTATCGGGACAAAACCTCAAACCTGTGGAAAAATGAAACGTGACTTTTGTGGAGCAGTGAATGATTCTTCTGGAGAATGCTCTGTGTCCAGTCCCAACATGGCCGCCTCAGAACAGCTGTGTCCAGTCCCAACATGGCCGCCTCAGAACGCTCTGTGTCCAGTCCCAACATGGCCGCCTCAGAACGCTCTGTGTCCAGTCCCAACATGGCCGCCTCAGAACGCTCTGTGTCCAGTCCCAACATGGCCGCCTCAGAACGCTCAGTGTCCAGTCCCAACATGGCCGCCTCTGAACAGCTCCGTGTCCAGTCCCAACATGGCCGCCTCTGAACGCTCCGTGTCCAGTCCCAACATGGCCGCCTCTGAACAGCTCTGTGTCCAGTCCCAACATGGCCGCCTCAGAACAGCTCTTCTTTGTTTCTGTGGCTCTGCTTCGGCTCATTCTTGGCTCAGTTATAAAAATGCAGGAACATCTGAAAGCTGAAATCTAAAAAGATTCGGTTCTTTTGAAAATGAAATCCAGTTCCAGCTGTTCACGTTAAGGAGCCGTTTAAAAGAGTTTTTTTTTTTTTAAATATATTTTGTATTTATTTATTTATTCTTGTTGTTCTCCTTTTTGTCCCTTATTCTTTATTGTTCATTTGCGTGTATTTGTGTAATTTGTGTTATTGCTGAAAATGATTTAAACACACACGCAGACACAAACACACATATAAAAACACCACCCACTAGTGAAGCCGCTTCGCTTTTTCCCGCGTGTCCCTGCGCAGCCGCCGTACCGCCGCCATGGTGCTGGAGAAGAAAGGCTCCGGTGAGTTTGAGCAAAACATCACAAAAACACCACAAAAACATCACAAAAACATCACACAAACATCACAAAAACATCACACAACACTCAGCACTGGCCTCAGATAAACCGGAACCGGAAACTGCACAGACGCGACCCAAACTCCGCGGTTCCGTTTGTTCAGCTCCAGCTCCGAAAAACGCGAACTATAAAACACAAAACTGACTCGTGTGAGCTTAAGGGCGCTTTCACACCTATGGTTCGATTGCTTTGGTCCGCACTAGTCAGAAAAATGTTCCAATGTAGCAAACAGACGTGGGTACGGTTTGCTTTCACATATGCATAGTTCTAAACGAACCAAAATAGACCGCGAAGACCATCGTCACCGGAACCGGACTAAAAAACGCACCACTTTCGATCACCATGGAGGAACAGCTTTGCCTTGTGCTCCTGGCGCTGATCATCATACATTATTTTGTACGTGTAGGTAATTTTCTGCACGTACTTAATTTCGAACATGTTTCGCGGCTGCGACTCCAAAGACAACTTATAAGTTATTCGACTCGCCGACGGCGCATTGCACGCCTCTTCAGGGAGAAGAGACGTGCCCTCGCGACCGAGTAAACAGAAACATAATGCATTCCCATAATGCATTCGGTTCCGTCCAATTTGGTTTGGTTGCTTTCACACCAGATGAACCGTACCAAAGTAGGGCAGATAAAGCGATCCGAGACCACCCCTTTTTATCGGTCTCGGACCGGTTGATTTGGTGCGCACCAAAGTACCGAGATTGCATTCACACTAACGAAAACGAACCGAACTAAGAACTTTTGGTTCGAATGGGCCATTTGGTGCGCACCAAATGCTGTCAGTGTGAAAGCACCCTAAGGGTGCTTTCACACTGACAGCATTTGGTGCGCACCAAATGGCCCATTCGAACCAAAAGTTCTTAGTTCGGTTCGTTTTCGTTAGTGTGAATGCAATCTCGGTACTTTGGTGCGCACCAAATCAACCGGTCCGAGACCGATAAAAAGGGGTGGTCTCGGATCGCTTTATCTGCCCTACTTTGGTACGGTTCATCTGGTGTGAAAGCAACCAAACCAAATTGGACGGAACCGAATGCATTATGGGAATGCATTATGTTTCTGTTTACTCGGTCGCGAGGGCACGTCTCTTCTCCCTGAAGAGGCGTGCAATGCGCCGTCGGCGAGTCGAATAACTTATAAGTTGTCTTTGGAGTCGCAGCCGCGAAACATGTTCGAAATTATTCGAAATTGCAGAAAATTACCGTATTTTCCGGACTATAAGCCGCTACTTTTTTCTCACACTTTGAACCCTGCGGCTTATACAACAATGCGGCTCATATATGGACGGATTATTCGTCTATGAACACAGCGGATGCGCGCGCAGCTTGAGTGCAGAAAGCGCCGCTGTCTGTGCGGTGAACATGGGTTAGGGTTAGTTAGAACACTCGCTAGTGCTGTTGTCAGCACTAAAACAGTTTATCGCTGCGTGATAAAATAAGTTCTGCTGCTAAATGAACATTAGTGAGTGGGATACGTCTTAATGACCCGTATGTGTTAAATGCAGGTGAGGCGTAAATGACGAGACGAAACGTCTCAAACTTCAGTAGCTGGACATCCACTCATACATGATCGATACAACTAACCCCGACCCCCCGGAGAGCCTGAAATCCTGTTGAAATCCTACAAGACACTGACATGATACAAGACACTGACATGATACAAGACACTGACATGATACAAGACACTGACATGATACAAGACACTGACATGATACAAGACACTGACATGATCCCAGACAGGACAGCGGCTCTTTCTGCTCGAGACATGCGCAGTAGAGCGCCAGAGCGACTCTCGCGCGTGACGAACTGACTCAATGCAAAAAGACGACAAAAGCTTTCAGAGGCAATACAAGCAGATGCTCGGAACTTGAAAACTTCTTGAAGACGTGGACACCTGCGGCTTATAGACAGGTGCGGCCTATATATGTACAAAAATAAAATTCTTTGAAAATTTAGTTGATGCGGCTTATATTCAGGTGCGCTCAATAGTCCGGAAAATACGGTACCTACACGTACAAAATAATGTATGATGATCAGCGCCAGGAGCACAAGGCAAAGCTGTTCCTCCATGGTGATCGAAAGTGGCGCGTTTTTTAGTCCGGTTCCGGTGACGATGGTCTTCGCGGTCTATTTTGGTTCGTTTAGAACTATGCATATGTGAAAGCAAACCGTACCCACGTCTGTTTGCTACATTGGAACATTTTTCTGACTAGTGCGGACCAAAGCAATCGAACCATAGGTGTGAAAGCGCCCTAAGTCATGTTCTGTGTCTGTCTGCATCTGTACTCCACATCTCCAAAGCTCCAAACGCTCTGTTCCACCTTGTGATGTCATCAAGTGGAGAGCTCGTGTTAAATCTGCAGGGTTTGTGTGTTACACATGAATGAATGTGAACGAAACAAAACACAACAACAAAACAAAACACAACTCCGTGTGTGTGTGTGTGTGTGTGTGTGTGTGTGTGTGTGTGTGTGTGTGTGTGTGTGTGTGTGTGTGTGCGCGTGCGTGTGTGCGCGTGCGTGTGTGCGCGTGCGTGTGTGAGACGAGGAAACGACATTAGAGCAGAGGATTATGGGAATTTTAGATAAATTAGATTTGTAGAGTTCAGAATTCAACTTTTACAGTTGAAAATTTGACACACGCAGAAAAAAAGAACCAAAAGTTCCCACTTGTTATAAGATATGCCTTTATTAGTCCCACAGTGGGGAAATTCCAGTGTTGCAACACACAGTTCAAGAACAGCAGGAAAATGGAACATGCAATAAAACAAGATAATAGATAATGGCTTAAAATAATTTAAAAATAGACTTAAAAATAGACTCTAATGTAACACACTGTTTCAGTGGAGCAAAAATATAAAATACCAGAAAAACTATTATGTACAATAAAAGTAACAGTGCAGCAAATGAACAGAATAAATCTGAGTAAAGTGACTTCAGTGTATTATGTTATTTACAGTAATGACTATGTTTATGTACAGACAGGATAAATATCAGTAAAGTGACATGAGTGAATTGTACCAGAGGTCTTCAGTATTGCACATAGATACAGTTGAATGACACATGTTCAGTGTTAACAGTGTTCACATGTTCAGTGTTAACAGTGTTCACATGTTCAGTGTTAACAGTGTTCACATGTTCAGTGTTAACAGTGTTCACATGTTCAGTGTTAACAGTGTTCATTATACAGTCTAACAGCAGCAGGAAGGAAAGACCTGCGAAACCTCTCCTTCACACAGCGAGGGCCCCCAAACACTGACCCCCAAAATGACTGTCCTCTGTCTCCTGATTGGCTGTGTCTTCTCCTCTGTCTCCTGATTGGCTGTGTCTTCTCCTCTGTCTCCTGATTGGCTGTGTCCTCTCCTCTGTCTCCTGATTGGCTGTGTCCTGTCCTCTGTCTCCTGATTGGCTGTGTCCTGTCCTCTGTCTCCTGATTGGCTGTGTCCTGTCCTCTGTCTCCTGATTGGCTGTGTCCTCTCCTCTGTCTCCTGATTGGCCCACAGCTCGCGTGGAGGCGGGGCAGAGGAGGGTGTTGGACGAGGCCACGAGGCAGCGGCGTTTGACCCGACAGCTCGAGGCTCTGGAGAAAGACAACTTCCAGGTCAGAACCTCCAGACGGGTCAGAGGAGGGGTCAGAGGAGGGGTCAGAGGGTCAGAGGAGGGGTCAGAGGAGGGGTCAGAGGAGGGGTCAGAGGGTCAGAGGAGGGGTCAGAGGGTCAGAGGACACAGACAGATACATACACACAGATACATCGGTATCGAATATGGATATCGGCCGTTCAGTTTGTGTGTATAAAGCGTCTCTCTCTCTGTACCTGCTGCTGTCAGGCTCCTCACTCTGACCTTTGACCCTCTACATGACCCTGGGGTTTGGAGTTCAACATTTTGACCCAAATCCACATCTGAACATTAAGAACAGACCAATCAGACGATCAGCCGCTGTAATGTGTTTTGTGTGTCTGTCTTGTGTTTGTGTTTGTGTGTTTGTGTTTCCAGGACGACCCTCTGTCCTCTCTGCCTCCTCCAGGACCCACCGCACGACTGCCGGCCTTCAGCGAGACCGAAGAACCAGGTCTGAACCATGTTTTGTCCCGGTCTGGTCCTGGTCTGGTCCCGGTCTAATCCTGGTTCTGTGTTGTAGAGAAGAGGAGGAGAAAGACTCGTGGAGATCATTTCAAACAGAGGTTCAGGAAGAACTTCAGCGCTCTTCTGGAGGAGGAGGTAACCGCGCCACCTACAGGAACCCTCACACACGGGGAGGGCATCTGACACACGGATACAGAAGGATGGGAGGGCATCTGACCACTATGATGTCGTTTGCAGAACCTGTCGGAGAGGGCGGAGCCTAATTACTTGTCCGCCGTGGCCCCGCCCTCCTCGCTGCCGCCCCGCCCCTTCTGCTGTGTCTGCGGTTTCCCCTCGCACTACACCTGCACCACCTGCGGGGGGCGCTACTGCTGCACCAAGTGTCTGCTCACACACCGAGAGACCAGGTCAGGCTCACAGTCCTGGTTTAATCCCTGGTTTAATCCTGGTTTAGTCCTGGTTCAGACCTGGTTTAGTCCTGGTTTAGTCCTGGTTTAGTCCTGGTTTAGTCCTGGTTCAGTCCTGGTTTAGTCCTGGTTCAGACCTGGTTTAGTCCTGGTTCAGACCTGGTTTAGTCCTGGTTTAGTCCTGGTTTAGTCCTGGTTTAGGCCTGGTTCAGTCCTGGTTCAGACCTGGTTTAGTCCTGGTTCAGACCTGGTTTAGTCCTGGTTTAGTCCTGGTTCAGTCCTGGTTTAGTCCTGGTTCAGACCTGGTTCAGTTCTGGTTTAATCCTGGTTCAGTTCTGGTTTAATCCTGGTTCAGTCCTGGTTTAGTCCTGGTTTAGGCCTGGTTTAGTCCTGGTTCAGACCTGGTTCAGTTCTGGTTTAATCCTGGTTCAGACCTGGTTTAGTCCTGGTTTAATCCCTGGTTTAATCCCTGGTTTAATCCCTGGTTTAGTCCTGGTTTAGTCCTGGTTTAGTCCTGGTTCAGGCCTGGTTTAGGCCTGGTTTAGTCCTGGTTCAGACCTGGTTCAGTTCTGGTTTAATCCTGGTTCAGGCCTGGTTTAGTCCTGGTTCAGTCCTCTTTCAGTCCTCTTTCTTCTTCTGCAGGTGTCTGAAGTGGACTCTCTGACTGGAGACGCTGCGTTGCGATTGGCTCCTGCTGCTGTCACTCACAGACCTCAGCTGGGCCTTATACTTGAGTGACAGGCGGCTCTAACCAATCGCTGTCGAGTGTGGACTCTCAGAGGAAGTGGATGTTTTGGTCTCCTCCTTAAGTCGATAAAACTAGTTCTGGTCCAGACCTGGTTTAGTTCTGGTCCAGACTTGGTTTAGTTCTGGTCCAGACCTGGTTTAGTTCTGGTCCAGACCTGGTTTAGTTCTGGTCTTTAGTCTTGTGGTTTTGTCTAAATAAAAAGTCAGGAGCAGTGGAAGAACTCGACTGTTACTGAAGTAAAACTACAGAAAAACTACAGATACTTAAGTAAATATTAAAGTATCACCTGAAAAATCTACTTTAGTACATGTAGTACCTGTTTTACTTTTTACCTTTGAGTACATTTTCAGAGTACATTTTCAAAGTACTTTGTGTGTCAGATTCTGAGATCTAATGAAGCTTCAGTTGTGATTTTCATACAGATTTGTACTGAATTTTGTTTTTATGTTTTTAAAAATAAACCCTCAGCCTTTTCAGCAGGACTCAAACTATAATAAAAATACTTTTACTTTTCAGGCCTGTTCTAAAATGTACTGCAGTAGAAAGTACAGATACACGCTCTCAAATGTTTTACTTAAGTACTTTTACTTTGTCACATTCCACCACTGGTCAGGGGTCAGACGGCTGGTCCTGGTCTAGTCCTGGTCTAGTCCTGGTCTAGTCCTGGTCTAGTCCTGGTCTAGTATCAGAATAAATGTGGTAGCAAAAGCTGATTCTTGTGTCAAACATTTGAAAGTTTTGACGCTGGTGAAGTTCAGACTGACGGCGTTTCTGCCCAATGGACAGTGAGGAGGGGCGGGATCAGAGGGGAGAGGACGCTGTGATTGGTGAGAAAAACTACAGACACCAATCACAAAGAAGGACATTTTATTCAACAACATCAGGTACAAACTGGCCCGGGGCCCGGAGCGCCCGGCCTGGAGCCCGGAGCGCCGCAGACGTCTTTAGTGTGTGGAGAACTTGGGCAGTTGGTTCCCCAGGATGACTCTGCGCTCCACTCCCTCCTCTGAGATGGACGCCAGACGCACAACACCCCCACTGGAGCCGTCACGCTCCATGGCCAGAGTCAGAGCTGGACACAAACACAAACACCAGAGTCAGAGCTGGACACAAACACAAACACACAAACACCAGAGTCAGAGCTGGACACAAACACAAACACACAAACACCAGAGTCAGAGCTGGACACAAACACACAAACACCAGAGTCAGAGCTGGACACAAACACACAAACACCAGAGTCAGAGCTGGACACAAACACACAAACACCAGAGTCAGAGCTGGACACAAACACACAAACACCAGAGTCAGAGCTAGGGCTTTGACTTTTGCCCAAAAATCATATTCGAAGTTCGTTTGTTTATTAATATTAATATTCGAATATATTCGAATATTAACCCGCGGCTCCAGAGCCGCATGTGGCTCTTTCATCGTTCTGTCGTGGCTCCCTGTGACTTTGGAAAATAATGAGTATTTAATTACAATGTATTTTTATTTTAGTTTGTTCGTTTTTAAATGTGAATCTAAAATTGTAGATAATGGTAATCTTGTAATATTTAAATAAAACGTTTTTAATATTTTTGTCGCTCAAAACATGCGTCAAAGCCGCTGATGTGCGCCACCCGCACACACTGGAGCCCGGACTTACCGGACTTATTTTCAGCCCAATGATGATAAATCCAAGAAAAGAAAAGTTTGTGAAGAAAACAGAACGCTTAATGCTCCGTGGGCAGATTCATTTGCTTTCACGGCTGATGAGACTGGTACACGCGGTACACGCGACAGTGGATCATTTAAGTTTGGATTTTTATTTCCTACGAGGAGGACTCAAATAATAATGTTTAATGCAGCTTTGCCACATTTGTTTACGTTTTACAGAAGTGAAACTTAAAACCACATGGCTCATTTGCATAAACTAGAAGCTGAAAAAACAGCTGCTCCTTGTGCCGCTGATGCGTCAGCTTCTGTCGGACTAAAGGGCAGGACTCAGTGGAATATGCGTGTTCTTTCTGTGACTGAGGGATGTTCTGCCTATGGTGAGTCTGTTCTGTGCTTCTATCGCGTTGGAGATGTTCATGTTAAACTTTTCGAACAGGTTCGAATATTAAGGGCTTCGTTCGAATATCTCCATTTTTTGAAATATTCGAATTATATTCGAATAACGAAGTTCGGAGTCAAAGCCCTAGTCAGAGCTGGACACAAACACACACACAGAGTGTGTTTGTGTAGAGTTGTTCATATTGAAGGTTACGGCACTGAAACTCAAATAAAAGCGACGCGGCGCTCGCCCCGGGGACACGGCACTCTGGTGAGCGTCGCTAGCATTAGCACCGTTAGACTGAGACACTGTAATGGCGCCGCACTGGAGCCGTGACGTGTTTTCAGGTGGATTTAAGTTTCACGCCGTTTCTTCTCTTCGGTTTTACGGTGAGGGCATCTGCGCCGTTGTTCAGTTTCATGGTTCACTTTAAAAGGGGCCGGTACGAGGCGCTTTACGCCATGGAAACACTCAGGGTCTGAGCCATTCTGTCCCGGCCCTGTGCAAACGAGGCTCTGGGGTCAGAGGGTCAGGGGGTCACAGGGTCAGGGGTCACGTACCTGCGGCGGTCAGCTCCAGACACTGCTCTTTGCTCATGGACGGTTTGTAGTTTGAATCCATGAAGCCGTAGATGTACGAGCTCCCGCTGCCCCCGACCGCCACCGGCTGCCTCACCAACATCCCCCCGATCGGCACACAGTACACCTGAGGAAACAGCAGGATGCCCTCCCATAAACACACAGTACACCTGAGGAAACAGCAGGATGCCCTCCCATAAACACACAGTACACCTGAGGAAACAGCAGGATGCCCTCCCATTAGTCTCTCACCCGTCCTCCTCTGCGTGTCTCACCTGTCCTCCTCTGCGTGTCTCACCTCCTCTGCGTGTCTCACCTGTCCCCCTCTGCGTGTCTCACCCGTCCCCCTCTGCGTGTCTCACCTGTCCTCCTCTGCGTGTCTCACCCGTCCTCCTCTGCGTGTCTCACCTGTCCTCCTCTGTGTGTCTCACCTCCTCTGCGTGTCTCACCTGTCCTCCTCTGCGTGTCTCACCTCCTCTGCGTGTCTCACCTGTCCCCCTCTGCGTGTCTCACCCGTCCCCCTCTGCGTGTCTCACCTGTCCTCCTCTGCGTGTCTCACCCGTCCTCCTCTGCGTGTCTCACCTGTCCTCCTCTGTGTGTCTCACCTCCTCTGCGTGTCTCACCTGTCCTCCTCTGCGTGTCTCACCTGTCCTCCTCTGCGTGTCTCACCTGTCCTCCTCTGTGTGTCTCACCTCCTCTGCGTGTCTCACCTGTCCTCCTCTGCGTGTCTCACCCGTCCTCCTCTGCGTGTCTCACCCGTCCCCCTCTGCGTGTCTCACCTGTCCTCCTCTGCGTGTCTCACCCGTCCTCCTCTGCGTGTCTCACCTGTCCTCCTCTGTGTGTCTCACCTCCTCTGCGTGTCTCACCTGTCCTCCTCTGCGTGTCTCACCTGTCCTCCTCTGTGTGTCTCACCTCCTCTGCGTGTCTCACCTGTCCTCCTCTGTGTGTCTCACCTCCTCTGCGTGTCTCACCTGTCCTCCTCTGCGTGTCTCACCCGTCCCCCTCTGCGTGTCTCACCTGTCCTCCTCTGCGTGTCTCACCCGTCCTCCTCTGCGTGTCTCACCTGTCCTCCTCTGTGTGTCTCACCTCCTCTGCGTGTCTCACCTGTCCTCCTCTGCGTGTCTCACCTGTCCTCCTCTGTGTGTCTCACCTCCTCTGCGTGTCTCACCTGTCCTCCTCTGTGTGTCTCACCTCCTCTGCGTGTCTCACCTGTCCTCCTCTGTGTGTCTCACCTCCTCTGCGTGTCTCACCTGTCCTCCTCTGCGTGTCTCACCCGTCCCCCTCTGCGTGTCTCACCTGTCCCCCTCTGCGTGTCTCACCTGTCCTCCTCTGCGTCGGTCCCAGCCTGCCACCAGGATACCTGCAGTCAGCTCTTCTCTGTATCTGTAGCAGCTCGCCTTAAACAGGTGTGCGGCCGTCTCCACCAGGGGGCGCTCATCCAGCTCAATACTGCACGCGCACACACACGCACACACACACACACAGACACACAGACAGACACACAATAATAGACTTGATACTCAATACTGATTCTGACACTGCGATAACAAAAAAAACTCTTCCTTTAGACCAGGGGTGTCAAACTCATTTTCACCGAGGGCCACATCAGCATAATGGCTGTCCTTAAAGGGCCAGATGTAACTTATAAATGTAACTAAATGTAATCGAATGTAATGTAAAATAAATGTAACTACTCCTTAATGTTAAATAACTCATTATTTATTATAACTTATTCAAGTGACAATTACAGTTGCATAGAAAACATATGTTTGCTTGTTGCTCTAAAAGTTTTGAGTGTCTAAAATTTAGACACTCAAAACTTTTAAGCTCTCGCGGGCCACATAAAATGACATGGCGGGCCACATCTGGCCCCCGGGCCTTGAGTTTGACACATGTGCTTTAGACAATAGAATGTGATTTTCAACATTAAATCTCCTGAATCACACAAACTGAGATTTAAATCATGTTCTGATGTTCCTCCTCAAAAACACCTGGAGTTGTGTTTGTTTCATTCACATGTTTGAGGAACTCTTTATTATTAGTCTGTCTACATCTCCAAAGCTCCAAACGCTCTGTTCCACCTTGTGATGTCATCAAGTGGTAGTTTTCAAGTGAACAGCTCCTTTTACCTTTAGTTCAGTCGAGATCGGCAATTCCAGGACTGAAATGATCCAAATGATTCTAGTGAAGGTGTGTGGAGTTTAAAAACACAGTGGAGCACTTCCTGTATCACCACATGATGACATCACAAGGTGGAACAGAGTGTTTTCAGTTTGAGAGAAGAACTCGTGTTAAATCTGCAGGTTTGTGTGTTAAACATGTGAATGAAACAAAACACAACTCCAGGTGTGAGACGAGGAAACGACATTAGAGCAGAGCCACTGTGATGTTCTTTAGAGAGACGTGTTTAACGGCACAGATCAGACAGAGCAGTGCCTACAGCTAGCATCACACCCCCAGGGAATGTTGATGTCATCAGCTGCACAAGATCAACAGTGTTTGTGTTCTCCTGACTGTGGCGGCGTTCTCCTGACGTTATTCTCCTGACTTACCTGTGGAAGCCCAGCTGATAGGACACGACGTCAGCGATGGCCTGGGTGTCTGCAGCAGAACCGGACCTGGACCAGAGACAGATCCTTTAGAACCACGCCTTTGGATTCACTTTAGAACTAGAGTGGAAATGCTGTAGTCCACTTTTAGACCTGACACTCAACTTGGACACGTTGCTGATGATTCTTTGCTTGTGCTGCATTGTGATTTATTGGACCTGACAAATTCAGAACTGTACAGAACAGGTTCAGAGCTTTTAAAAGTACACTTTGTAATGGTAAATATTAAAGCCATGTACCTAAATAAATTATACTGGAATTATTCCTAAATACAGTGATTTCAGAAGAAATTTAAAACAAATAAGTGTTCTAAGATGAAAAAGTAGGTTATACTATAAACTATACTATAAAAATCCTATAAAAAGAATTAGATTTAGCCCTGTGATCAAACTGTAAAAATAATGTCTGGTAACAGAACTCGGTATCAGCAAGTGCTCAAAATTAAGTACTCGTACTCGTTTTGGAAGAAGTGGTACCAGCACATCCCGAGCATTAACCTCAGTTTTTATTTCACCATTTTGTCCATAATTTAATTCCTAATACAGAACGTGGCTCTAAATGTGCTCCTATAACTGCTAGCCTCAGTGAGCTTCATTTGGAGCTGAACACTGTGGTGCGTCACACTCCCTCAGGACACTCTTTAGACACTCTGTGGTGGAGCCCCATGAGACAGACCTGCAGCAGAAGATCCGGTCGTGGATGGGGGTCAGTTTGTCCGTCACTCTGTTGGCGATGTACGCACTGAAACACAAGGTCAAAGGTCACGTATGCTCTAAAACAGGTCCCTCCACCTCCCACTCACCCCTGGCCCCTCACCCCCCACTCACCCTCGGCCCTCACCCTCGGCCCCTCACCCCCCCACTCACCCTCGGCCCTCACCCTCGGCCCCTCACCCTCGGCCCCTCACCCCCCCACTCACCCTCGGCCCCTCACCCTCGGCCCCTCACCCCTGGTCCCTCACCCTCGGCCCCTCACCCTGTGGTGGTCCTAGAGTCTGCTCCGATCACCACTCCTCCGTCGTACTCTACCGCCATGATGGTGGTCTGAAAACATGAGACACGTGACCCGTTAAACACAACAAAATGTTGAAACAAAAAGGCCAGGATCACGTAGACAGACAGACATCCAGACAAACATCTGAAGACTTTAAATAATGACACACAGTATGGCTCACAGTAGCAAAGAGAGAGGTGATGTTTTTACAGAACAACCAGAGCTCGAGGGAACACGGCGGCCGGCGCATTGGCTATGTCCATTTATACAGTCTAAAGTGCAGACTATGCTGCAGTTCTACAGTACCAGCTGATGGTGTGATGCTAACTGTAGGCTCTGCTCTGTCTGGTGCTCTGGTAGACTTTAATCTGAGTTTTGTTTTAACACAATCTGACCATAAAGAACTGATTTAGTTGGAACTACCACAGGTGAGCTGATCTGTGCAGTTAAACAAATCTTTCTTAAATAACAGTCCCAAGAAAACTCCACTCACAGTTTAGTGTCAAAACAAACTCCTGAACAAACGCTCTGACCAGCTAAATGAAAATGTGCTCTTTACATCACTTTGGGAGTTTTTTCTTGAGTGTCAAATTTTTTTATTTTTTTTTTTGCTAATGATGTGCATTGTGTCACCATGGTAACTGCTGAACATTCTGCCACAGAAATATATATAGAACACTTCACTTTAAGTAACCGCTGAGAAATCTTAGTCTATGGTTAGTTTTTCCTTCTTTCTGTGCCGGCTCGGTTCGGTTCGGCTGTTTTTCTCTCAGCGGTAGTCTACAGTTAGCCTTTAGCCTCCGTTAGCCGCAGAAATGCTGTCTCATTCAGCCGCTGTTTTAACCTTTTACCGTCCAAACCGGACCAAACCGAGCCGGTCCCTAACCGAATCTGTCCCGCAGGCTTAGCACTCACCCCAGTGCTGACTTCTGTGCGGGTCCAGTCCGGAACCAGGTCGTTTTGGGAAGAAAAGTTCGGTCCAAAGCTCGGCATCATGGACACTGTGGCCGCCATTTTGGTTCAATCTAAACAGTACTGCGGAGCATGCGCAGAGACGCCTGCTGTTAAACTGTTTCGTGTCAAAAGAAAGATTTAATTCTTAAACTAATGCGTCGTTCTATGTGCATTTTAATTTTTAAATGTTATAACGCATTTTTACTTTTATAACATATAAATTTACAGATTTTATTCCATCATATTTCCGCTCCGTGTTCAGCGCATGCGTGTTTCAGGCACCTCCGGCGGAAGAGGAAGCGAAGGTAAACACGGCGCTGTTTTCAGGACTTTACGATAAAAACACAAAAATACGGTTTTAAAATGGAATAATGCTGCATTTATGGTTTTACAGGGTTATAACTTTACGATCCATGCTTCAGTACTCAGTAATGTTAATTATAAAAACGGGATTAGCAGACAGACTGCAGCCCGAGACTCACTTAGAAAAAACACTCATTATAAACTATACTACTGCTTATGCAGAAAATACATGTGAAGAAACTTGTATTTTAACATCTACAGAATATGCACAGGGCTATTTTTCATTCGGCGCCCATAAAATGTGCCTGTTTTGCCTCCTACAAGCCTGTAAGCGTAAGTCTGCGTAAAGTCTCATGTTGTGCTCTGTTCTCTTTTGCAGATGACTGTCCATAATCTGTACATTTTCGACCGAAATGGAAACTGCCTTTTTTATAACGAGTGGAACAGGAAAAAACAGGCGGGCATCTCCAAAGACGAGGTCACAGCAACAAGAAAACATGACTTTATTTAATGCCTGTTTAGATTCTGATGATGTGATTTTCCTTCATGTCTCGTTCTTAAGGTTGGGATTTTGTGTGATTTTGTGTTTGTTGTTTGTTTTCAGGAGTTCAAACTCATGTACGGGATGCTGTTTTCCATCAGATCCTTTGTCAGTAAAATGTCTCCCCTTGACATGTATCCTGCTTAGTAATAATGTATGATAATAACACATTAAATACATGATAAATAATTACAGGGCATACAATGTGTTTCCAAAGAGGATCTGTACTATAACTACCTTTAGTCCTGGTTCAGTCCTGCTTTAGTCCCTAGTTCACTTCTGGTTTAGACCTGGTTTAGTCCTGGTTGAGTATTGGGTAAATCCTGGCTTAGTTCTGGTTTAGTCCCTGGTTCACTTCTGGTTTAGACCTGGTTTAGTCCTGGTTGAGTATTGGGTAAATCCTGGCTTAGTCTTGGTTTAGTCCCTGGTTCATTTCAGGTTTAGACCTGGTTTAGTCCTGGTTGAGTATTGGGTAAATCCTGGCTTAGTCTTGGTTTAGTCCCTGGTTCATTTCTGGTTTAGACCTGGTTTAGTCCTGGTTGAGTATTGGGTAAATCCTGGCTTAGTCTTGGTTTAGTCCCTGGTTCATTTCTGGTTTAGACCTGGTTTAGTCCTGGTTGAGTATTGGGTAAATCCTGGCTTAGTCTTGGTTTAGTCCCTGGTTCATTTCTGGTTTAGACCTGGTTTAGTCCTGGTTGAGTATTGGGTAAATCCTGGCTTAGTCTTGGTTTAGTCCCTGGTTCATTTCTGGTTTAGACCTGGTTTAGTCCTGGTTGAGTATTGGGTAAATCCTGGCTTAGTCTTGGTTTAGTCCCTGGTTCACTTCTGGTTTAGACCTGGTTTAGTCCTGGTTGAGTATTGGGTAAATCCTGGCTTAGTTCTGGTTTAGTCCCTGGTTCATTTCTGGTTTAGACCTGTTTCAGCCCTGTTTCAGCCCTGGTTCAGTCCTGGTTCAGTCCTTGACCAGTTCTCTTCAGGAAGGACGGGTTCCTTTCATTCCAGACCAGTAAATACAGACTTCATTTCTACGAGACGCCGAGTGGACTCAAGTTTGTCCTGAACACGGATCTGTCTGTGTCCAACGCCCGGGACACGCTGCAGCACATCTACAGCAGCGTGAGTGTCAAAAAGTCCTCAAAAAGTAGTGCAAAAAGTGCAAGGAGGGTTTGAATAGGGCCCGGGAGAGATCACTAGATTATTTAAAGATGCATGGTTGACTCTAAAACCTCGAGGACCTCAAGAGGTTTTAGAGTCAACCATGTGATGAGGAGCAACGTTAGAACATGAGCGAAAGAGACAAAAACATGTAACGCACACATCTGTTTATGTACGAAAGAGGAGCGGCAATGAACCTTTAAGTGTGTTGTGATTGTGTTGTGAGTGTGTTGTGATTGTGTTCTGAGTGTGTTCTGAGTGTGTTGTGATTGTGTTGTGAGTGTGTTGTGATTGTGTTGTGAGTGTGTTGTGATTGTGTTGTGATTGTGTTCTGTGTTCTGAGTGTGTTGTGAGTGTTGTGAGTGTGTTTTGATTGTGTTGTGATTGTGTTCTGTGTTCTGAGTGTGTTGTGAGTGTGTTGTGAGTGTGTTGTGAGTGTGTTGTGATTGTGTTCTGAGTGTGTTGTGATTGTGTTGTGATTGTGTTGTGATTGTGTTGTGATTGTGTTGTGATTGTGTTCTAAGTGTGTTCTGAGTGTGTTGTGATTGTGTTGTGAGTGTGTTGTGATTGTGTTCTGAGTGTGTTCTGAGTGTGTTGTGATTGTGTTGTGAGTGTGTTGTGATTGTGTTGTGATTGTGTTCTGTGTTCTGAGTGTGTTGTGAGTGTGTTGTGAGTGTGTTGTGATTGTGTTCTGAGTGTGTTGTGATTGTGTTGTGATTGTGTTGTGATTGTGTTGTGATTGTGTTCTAAGTGTGTTCTGAGTGTGTTGTGATTGTGTTGTGATTGTGTTGTCTTCTGTTCTGTAGCTGTACGTGGAACACATCGTGAAGAATCCGCTCTGTGCCGTGGGACAAACTCTGGACTCAGAACTCTTCTGTTCCAAACTGGACACCTTCATCAAAGCTCTGCCCTACTACAGCCCCCGGGCGGCCTAGTGCTCCTCTGCTCCTCTGCTCCTCTGACCCTCTGCTCCTCTGACCTTCTGCTCCTCTGACCCTCTGCTCCTCTGACCCTCTGACCTTCTGCTCCTCTGACCCTCTGCTCTTCTGACCCTCTGCTCCTCTGACCTTCTGCTCCTCTGACCTTCTGCTCCTCTGACCCTCTGCTCCTCTGACCCTCTGCTCCTCTGACCCTCTGCTCCTCTGACCTTCTGCTCCTCTGACCCTCTGCTCCTCTGACCTTCTGCTCCTCTGACCTTCTGCTCCTCTGACCCTCTGCTCCTCTGACCCTCTGCTCCTCTGACCTTCTGCTGTTCTGACCCTCTGCTCTTCTGACCCTCTGCTCCTCTGACCTTCTGCTCCTCTGACCCTCTGCTCCTCTGACCCTCTGCTCCTCTGACCTTCTGCTGTTCTGACCCTCTGCTCTTCTGACCCTCTGCTCCTCTGACCCTCTGCTCCTCTGACCTTCTGCTCCTCTGACCCTCTGCTCCTCTGACCTTCTGCTGTTCTGACCCTCTGCTCTTCTGACCCTCTGCTCCTCTGACCTTCTGCTCCTCTGACCCTCTGACCCTTTGTCTTGTCTGATTCAGAATTATTGTGTTTTGTTGTACATTTTATTTATACTCTGTTGAATAAATATTTAAAAAATCTGACTTGAATTTTTGTTTTAATTTTCAGAATCGTTTAGTCCTGGTTTAGTCCTGGTCTAGTCCTGGTTTAGTCCTGGTTTAGACCTGGTTTAGTCCTGGTTTAGTCCTGGTCTAGTCCTGGTCTAGTCCTGGTTTAGTCCTGGTCTAGTCCTGGTTTAGTCCTGGTCTAGTCCAGGTTTAGTCCTGGTTTAGTCCTGGTTTAGACTTGGTTTAGTCCTGGTTTAGTCCTGGTCTAGTCCTGGTTTAGTCCTGGTTTAGACCTGGTTTAGTCCTGGTCTAGTCCTGGTCTAGTCCTGGTTTAGTCCTGGTCTAGTCCTGGTTTAGTCCTGGTTTAGACCTGGTTTAGACCTGGTCTGGTCCTGGTCTAGTCCTGGTTTAGTCCTGGTCTAGTCCTGGTTTAGTCCTGGTTTAGACCTGGTTTAGTCCTGGTCTAGTCCTGGTCTAGTCCTGGTCTAGTCCTGGTTTAGTCCTGGTTTAGACCTGGTTTAGACCTGGTCTAGACCTGGTCTGGTCCTGGTCTAGTCCTGGTTTAGTCCTGGTCTAGTCCTGGTTTAGTCCTGGTTTGGTTTAAACATTTCATTTTTATAATTTCACTGAGAGATGAAGGAGGAAGAGAGGACAGAAAGTGAAGTGACCAGAGACTAAGAAGAAGAGGAGGAGAGAGAGAGAGAGGGAAAAGAGGAATAGAGAGAAAGAGAGAGGGTCAGTGAAAGAGAGCAGAGCGTGTCTTTAATCTGTGTCTTCACCGCACGAGGAGGACGAGGGCTGATTTGCTCTGACAGCTCTGATCCACTCTCTCTCTCCCTCTCTCCTCCATGTTCCCTCGCTCTCCTTCCTCTCCACACACAAACACACTTTCTCTCTCACCCTCTTCCTTCCTTTCTTTCTTTCTTTCTTTCTTGTTTTTTCTCTTTCTTTCTCTCTCTCTGTCAGAATTCATCAGCAGAATGAGTGACAGGATTATGTCACCAAGGATCGCCCCCTCTGCCCTTTTTCACCCTCTCTCTCCTTCTCTTTTATTCTCTCTCTCCCCCTTCCTCTCCTCCGCCCCTCTCTCTCTCCCTCTCTCCTCTCCTCCGCCCCTCTCTCTCTCCCTCTCTCCTCTCCTCCGCCCCTCTCTCTCCCTCTCTCCTCTCCTCCGCCCCCTCTCTCCCTCTCTCTCCTCTCCTCCGCCCCTCTCTCTCCCTCTCTCCTCTCCTCCGCCCCTCTCTCCCTCTCTCTCCTCTCCTCCGCCCCTCTCTCTCTCCCTCTCTCCTCTCCTCCGCCCCTCTCTCTCCCTCTCTCCTCTCCTCCGCCCCTCTCTCCCTCTCTCTCCTCTCCTCCGCCCCTCTCTCCCTCTCTCTCCTCTCCTCCGCCTCCCTCTTTCCCTCTCTCCTCTCCTCCTCTCAGTCTGTGGTTCCTGTGCAGTGGAGCAGTCGCCGGGCGGATTCCAGCGCTGGGAGTTCTGCGTTCTGATTGGCTCACAGTCGGGTTTTTTGGGGTAGGATCGGCTCTTTTCTTCTGTTTTTACAGAAGTACAAGTACTTTTACTCACTGGGAGTACATGTAGTTCGTTGGTACAGTGGTAGTAGTAGTAGTTGCAGGAGCAGTATCAGTAATAGTAGTAAGTAGCAGCAGTAGTAGTAAAAGTATTAGTAATAGTACTAGTTGCAGCAGTAGTAGTAGTAGTAGTAGTAGTAGTAGTAGTCACAGTAGTAGTACCAGTAGTACAAGTAGTAGTAGTTGCAGTAGTAATAAAAGTATTAGTAGTAGTACTAGTTGCAGTAGTAGTAGTAGTAGTAGTCACAGTAGTAGTACCAGTAGTACCAGTAGTAGTAGTTGCAGTAGTAGTAAAAGTATTAGTACTTTGTCAAACCTGCAGGTGGCTCTGTGGTGCTGTGGATGCGGTTGCCGTAGCGACTCGTAATGCAGGTGTCCATCGCGTGTAACGTCGGGGGTGGAGCCGGAGGGGGCGGGGCCACCGGCGAGCACGCGCTGAAGGAGCGGCGCTCGGCCAACGCCGCCAACGCCAACACCAACGCCAACACCAACGCCAACGCCGCGCAGGGCAGGGGCAGGGCGGAGCCGGCCAGGACCCTCGGACACGCCCACATGAACGAGGCACCTGGGCGCCATGGCAACATGATGTACAGGTGAAAGGGCGGAGTCCATGTGTGTCAGATGCCCTCCCCGTGTGTCAGATGCCCTCCCTGTGTGTCAGATGCCCTCCCTGCACAAACTCCACCTCTCTAAGGGTGTACCCCAACGCGACGCCATCTTAGGTTCATGTAGGGCCCCAACGCGACGCCATCTTAGGTTCATGTAGGGCCCCAACGCGACGCCATCTTAGGTTCATGTAGGGCCCCAACGCGACGCCATCTTAGGTTCATGTAGGGCCCCAACGCGACGCCATCTTAGGTTCATGTAGGGCCCCAACGCGACGCCATCTTAGGTTCATGTAGGGCCCCAACGCGACGCCATCTTAGGTTCATGTAAGGCCCCAATGTGACGCCATCTTAGGTTCATGTAGGGCCCCAACGCGACGCCATCTTAGGTTCATGTAGGGCCCCAACACGACGCCATCTTAGGTTCATGTAAGGCCCCAATGTGACGCCATCTTAGGTTCATGTAGGGCCCCAACGCGACGCCATCTTAGGTTCATGTAGGGCCCCAACGCGACGCCATGTAGGGCCCCAATGTGACGCCATCTTAGGTTCATGTAGGGCCCCAACGCGACGCCATCTTAGGTTCATGTAGGGCCCCAACACGACGCCATCTTAGGTTCATGTAAGGCCCCAACACGACGCCATCTTAGGTTCATGTAAGGCCCCAATGTGACGCCATCTTAGGTTCATGTAGGGCCCCAACGCGACGCCATCTTAGGTTCATGTAGGGCCCCAACACGACGCCATCTTAGGTTCATGTAGGGCCCCAACGCGACGCCATCTTAGGTTCATGTAGGGCCCCAACACGACGGCATCTTAGGTTCATGTAGGGCCCCAACGCGACGCCATCTTAGGTTCATGTAAGGCCCCAATGTGACGCCATCTTAGGTTCATGTAGGGCCCCAACGCGACGCCATGTAGGGCCCCAACGCGACGCCATCTTAAGTTCATGTAAGGCCCCAATGTGACGCCATCTTAGGTTCATGTAGGGCCCCAACGCGACGCCATCTTAGGTTCATGTAGGGCCCCAACGCGACGCCATCTTAGGTTCATGTAGGGCCCCAACGCGACGCCATGTAGGGCCCCAACGCGACGCCATCTTAGGTTCATGTAGGGCCCCAACGCGACGCCATCTTAGGTTCATGTAAGGCCCCAATGTGACGCCATCTTAGGTTCATGTAGGGCCCCAACGCGACGCCATCTTAGGTTCATGTAGGGCCCCAACGCGATGCCATCTTAGGTTCATGTAGGGCCCCAACGCGACGCCATGTAGGGCCCCAACATGACGCCATCTTAAGTCCAGGGCTCCAACACGATGCCATCTTAGGTTCATGTAGGGCCTCAACGCGACGCCATCTTAGATTCATGTAGGGCCCCAACGCGACGCCATCTTAGGTTCATGTAGGGCCCCAACACAACGCCATGTAGGGCCCCAACGCGACGCCATCTTAGGTTCATGTAGGGCCCCAACACGACGCCATCTTAGGTTCATGTAAGGCCCCAACGCGACGCCATCTTAGGTTCATGTAGGGCCCCAACGCGACGCCATCTTAGGTTCATGTAGGGCCCCAACACGACGCCATCTTAGGTCCAGGGCTCCAACGCGACGCCATCTTTGGTTCAGGGCCCCAACGCGACGCCATCTTAGGTTTACTGAGGAAAAAAAACATGATTCAACTTTTATTGAGGACACTGACCCCAAACCAAACAGAGAAATCCAAAATGTTCGTTTGTGACTCTAACGTCACAGAAATGAAAGAACATTTTGGATTTCACTGTGACCTAATTCATGAAGGAGAAGGTCCATCTGAGGAGACAAGAACAGATTAAAAACATTTCACATGAATTATACCAAACGACTTCCTTTGGATAAATAAAAAAAGTCACGTTTTATTTTGTTTAGTCCAAACCCTTAAAACTGTGTAAACTAAAACGATCTAAACTGTGGAACGATGGAGGCGACTGGAAGTGGAGCGTAACGTGATTTCAACGGGAAAACAGATTCACTTCAGAATCTCACAAAATATGAAAAATGAACGTCTACCCGTCAGACATATGAGTGAGGTCAGAGGTCAGAGGTCAGAGGTCATTTTTAGGTGTTACTGGACCTCACAGAAGGTTCAGCTGCAGCGACTTCACCTCCACTTTCTCCTGTTCATCACTTCACCAGCAAAGACCAAAACTATGGAAGAAGATCAGCATATTTATGGACGGTGGATAGAAGTGATGTCGGGGCAGATGGGGCAGTTGTCGGGGCAGTTGTCGGGGCAGTTGTCGGGGCAGTTGTTGGGGCAGTTGTTGGGGCAGTTCTCGGGGCAGTTCTCGGGGCAGTTCTCGGGGCAGTTGTCGGGGCAGTTGTCGGGGCAGTTGTTGGGGCAGTTCTCGGGGCAGTTGTTGGGGCAGTTCTCGGGGCAGTTGTCGGGGCAGTTCTCGGGGCAGTTGTCGGGGCAGTTGTCGGGGCAGTTGTCGGGGCAGTTGTCGGGGCAGTTCTCGGGGCAGTTGTCGGGGCAGTTGTCGGGGCAGTTGTCGGGGCAGTTGTCAGGGCAGTTGTCGGGGCAGTTGTTGGGGCAGTTGTTGGGGCAGTTCTCGGGGCAGATGGGGCAGTTGTTGGGGCAGTTGTCAGGGCAGTTGTCGGGGCAGTTGTTGGGGCAGTTGTTGGGGCAGTTGTTGGGGCAGTTGTCGGGGCAGTTGTCGGGGCAGTTGTTGGGGCAGTTGTTGGGGCAGTTGTTGGGGCAGTTGTCGGGGCAGTTGTCGGGGCAGTTGTTGGGGCAGTTGTCGGGGCAGTTCTCGGGGCAGTTGTCGGGGCAGTTGTCGGGGCAGTTGTTGGGGCAGTTGTTGGGGCAGTTCTCGGGGCAGTTGTCGGGGCAGTTGTTGGGGCAGTTGTCAGGGCAGTTGTTGGGGCAGTTCTCAGGGCAGTTGTTGGGGCAGTTGTTGGGGCAGTTCTCGGGGCAGTTGTCGGGGCAGATGGGGCAGTTGGGGCTGATGTGCTGAGGGGATTTTCTGTTGGTGATGAAACTTCAGTTTAATTAAACCACAGCAACTCTAATCCAATCAGAACGCAGATCCTCAACCAATCAGACGAGCCGGCACAAAGGTCAGAGGTCAACGCCCAGCTGTTACAGTCATCACTGATCAAAAGTCCTGATTAAAAGTCAACATCAACTGATTAAAAGTCCTGGTCTAGTCCTGGTCTAGTCCTGGTTCAGTCCTGGTCTCGTCCTGGTCTCGTCCTGGTCTACTCCTGGTTTAGTCCTGGTCTAGTCCTGGTTCAGTCCTGGTCTAGTCCTGGTCTAGTCCTGGTCTAGTCCTGGTCCAGTCCTGGTCCAGTCCTGGTCCAGTCCCGGTCCAGTCCTGGTTCACCCTGTTCTTCTCAGGAGTCTCGGGAAGTCCGGGCTGCGTGTTTCTTGTCTCGGTCTCGGTGAGTTTCTTTATTTAAAGTGGATCTCCAGATCTGGTTCAGATCTTCACTTTGGTCTGTTTCTGTTTCAGGGACCTGGGTGACGTTTGGCTCTCAGATCTCAGACGAGGTACAGGACTGAACCAGGACTAGACCAGGACTAGACCAGGACTGAACCAGGACTGAACCAGGACTGAACCAGGACTAAACCAGGTCTTATGTGGCAGGTGGCGGAGCAGATCCTGACTCTGGCCTATGACAGTGGAGTGAACCTGTTCGACACAGCAGAGGTCTATGCTGCAGGACGGTACGGGAGGGCATCTGACATACAGGGAGGGCATCTGACACACACAGGGAGGGCATCTGACATACAGGGAGGGCATCTGACATACAGGGAGGGCATTTGACACTGGGAGGGCATCTGATCACAGTTTCTTTCTCCAGGGCGGAGAGCACGCTGGGTTCCATCTTGAAGAGGAAGTCGTGGAAGTGAGTCACTAAACTAAACCAGGACTAAACCAGGACTAAACCAGGACTAAACCAAGACTAAACCAGGACTAAACCAGGACTAAACCAGGACTACACCGAGACTAAACCAGGACTAAACCAGGATTACACCAAGACTAAACCAGGACTAAACCAGGACTACACCAGGACTACACCAGGACTACACCAGGACTAAACCAGGACTAAACCAGGACTAAACCAGGACTACACCGAGACTAAACCAGGACTAAACCAGGATTACACCAAGACTAAACCAGGACTAAACCAGGACTACACCAGGACTACACCAGGACTAAACCAGGACTAAACCTGAGTGTAGACTCTAGCAGACTCTAGAGTCGGTGGCACCGCGTGAAACGGCGCCGCCCGCTGGAGTATAAACGAGGCGTAAACCAGGTCCATGAATGTTCTAATGTTCCTCTGATTCCTGCAGGAGGTCCAGCTACGTGGTCACCACCAAGATCTACTGGGGTGGGCAGTGAGTACAGCGCCCCCTTCTGTGTCAGCCCTGTACTGCACATGTGGCAGAGTGGTTAGCGTTAGCCTGTATTAAACAAAAATCTGTTTCAGAGCTGAAACGGAGAGAGGACTGTCCCGCAAACACATCATCGAAGGTACAGGGTCAGTCCTGGTTTGGACCTGGTTTAGTCCTGGTTTAGTCCTTGTTTAGTCCTGGTTTAGTCCTGGTTTAGTCCTGATTTAGTCCTTGTTTAGTCCTGGTTTAGTCCTTGTTTAGTCCTGGTTTAGACCTGGTTTAGTCCTTGTTTAGTCCTGGTTTAGTCCTTGTTTAGTCCTGTTTAGACCTGGTTTAGACCTGGTTTAGACCTGGTTCTGCTCTGTTATGTTGCAGGTCTCAGGGGCTCCCTCTGCAGGTTACAGTTGGATTACGTCGACATTGTTTTTGCAAATCGCAGCGACGTCAGCGCCCCCATGGAAGGTCTCCTCCTCTCCTCCTTAGTCCTGGTTTAGTCCTGGTTTAGACCTGGTTTAATCCTGGTTTAGTCCTGGTTTAGTCCTGGTTTAGTCCTGTGTTTGTTGCAGAGGTGGTGAGGGCCATGAGTTTCCTGGTGGAACAGGGTCTGGCCTTGTACTGGGGCACGTCCCACTGGAGCCCCCTGGAGATCATGGTGAGAAGTTCAACTCTCCACAGCCTCCTCCTCTTCTCCTCCTCTCTCTCTCTCCTCTCTTTCTTCTCCTCTCTCCTCCTCTCTTTCTTCTCCTCTCTCCTTTTCTCTCCTCCTCCTCTCCTCTCCTCCTCTCTCTCTTCTCTCCTCTCTTCTCCTCCTCTCTCTCCTCTCTTCCCCCTCTCTCCTCCTCTCTCTTTCTTCTCCTCTCTCCTCCTCTCTCTCTTCTCTCCTCTTCTCTTCCTCTCCTCCTCCTCTCTCTCTCTCCTCTTCTCTTCTCCTCCTCTCCTCTTTCTTCTCCTCTCTCCTCTCTCTCTCCTCTCTTTCTTCTCCTCTCTTCCCCCTCTCTCTCCTCTCTTTCTTCTCCTCTCTCCTCCTCTCTCTCTTCTCTCCTCTTCTCCTCCTCTCCTCTCTCCTCCTCTTTCTTCTCCTCTCTCCTTTTCTCTCCTCCTCCTCTCTTCTCCTCCTCACTCTCTCTCCTTTCTTCTCCTCTCTCCTCTTCTCCCTCTCTCTCCTCCTCTCTCTCTTCTCTTCCTCTCCTCCTCCTCTCCTCCCTCTCTCTCTCCTCCTTTCTCTCCTCTCTCTCTCTCCTCCTCTCTCTCTTCTCTCCTCCTCCTCTCTCTCTCTCTCTCCTCTTCCCCCTCTCTCTCCTCCTCTCTCTCCTCTCTTTCTTCTCCTTTCTCTCCTCTCTCCTCCTCTCCTCTCTTTCTTCTCCTCTCTCCTCTTTTCCCTCTCTCTCCTCCTCTCTCTCCTCTCTTTCTTCTCCTCTCTCTCTCCTCCTCCTCTCCTCCTCTCTCTCTCCTCCTCCTCTCCTCTCTCTCTCCTCTCTTTCTTCTCCTCTCTCCTCTCTCTCTTCTCTCCTCTTCTCTTCTCCCTCTCTCCTCCTCCTCTCTCTCTCCTCTCTTTCTTCTCCTCTCTCCTCTCTCTCTTCTCTCCTCTTCTCCTCCTCTCTCTCTCTCCTCTCTTTCTTCTCCTCTCTCCTCTCTTTCTTCTCCTCTCTCCTCTCTTCCCCCTCTCTCTCCTCCTCTCTCCTCCTCTCTCTCCTCCTCTCTCTCCTCTCTTTCTTCTCCTCTCTCCTCCTCTCTCTCTTCTCTCCTCCTCCTCCTCTCTCTCTCTCCTCTCTTTCTTCTCCTCCTCTCTCTCTCTCTCCTCTTTCTTCTCCTCTCTCCTCCTCTCTCTCTTCTCTCCTCTCTCCTCCTCTCCTCTCTCCTCCTCTCTCTCTCCTGTTTCTTCTCCTCTCTCCTCTCTTTCTTCTCCTCTCTCCTTTTCTCTCCTCCTCCTCTCTTCTCTCCTCCTCACTCTCTCTCCTCTTTCTTCTCCTCTCTCCTCTTCTCCCTCTCTCTCCTCCTCTCTCTCTCTCCTCTCTTTCTTCTCCTCCTCTCTCTCTCTCTCCTCTTTCTTCTCCTCTCTCCTCCTCTCTCTCTTCTCTCCTCTTCTCCTCCTCTCCTCTCTCCTCCTCTCCTCTCTCCTCCTCTCCTCTCTCCTCCTCTCTCTCTCCTGTTTCTTCTCCTCTCTCCTCTCTTTCTTCTCCTCTCTCCTTTTCTCTCCTCCTCCTCTCTTCTCTCCTCCTCACTCTCTCTCCTCTTTCTTCTCCTCTCTCCTCTTCCCCCTCTCTCTCCTCTCTTTCTTCTCCTCTCCTCTCTCCTCCTCTCTCTCTTCTCTCCTCTTCTCCTCCTCTCTCTCTCTCCTCTCTTTCTTCTCCTCTCTCCTCTTCCCCCTCTCTCTCCTCTCTTTCTTCTCCTTTCTCTCCTCTCCTCTCTCCTCCTCTCCTCTCTTTCTTCTCCTCTCTCCTCTTTTCCCTCTCTCTCCTCCTCTCTCTCCTCTTTCTTCTCCTCTCTCTCTCCTCCTCCTCTCCTCCTCCTCTCCTCTCTCTCTCTTTCTTCTCCTCTCTCCTCTCTCTTCTCTCCTCCCTCTCTCCTCCTCTCTCTCTCTCCTCTCTTTCTTCTCCTCTCTCTCTTCTCTCCTCTTCTCCTCCTCTCCTCCTCCTCTCTCTCTCTCTCTCCTCTCTTTCTTCTCCTCTCTCTCTCCTCTCTTTCTTCTCCTCTCTCCTCCTCTCTCTCTTCTCTCCTCTTTCTTCTCCTCTCTTCCCCCTCTCTCTCCTCCTCTTTCTTTTCCTCTCTCCTCCTCTCTCTCCTCTCTCCTCCTCTCTCTCCTCTCTTTCTTCTCCTCTCTCCTCCTCTCTCTCTTCTCTCCTCTTCTCCTCCTCCTCTCTCTCTCTCCTCTCTTTCTTCTCCTCTCTCCTCCTCTCTCTCTCCTCTCTTTCTTCTCCTCTCTTCCCCCTCTCTCTCCTCCTCTCTCTCTCTCCTCTCTTTCTTCTCCTCTCTCCTCCTCTCTCTCTTCTCTCCTCTTCTCCTCCTCTCCTCTCTCCTCCTCTCTCTCTCTCCTCTCTTTCTTCTCCTCTCTCCTCCTCTCTCCTCTCTCTCTCCTCTCTTTCTTCTCCTCTCTCCTTTTCTCTCCTCCTCCTCTCTTCTCTCCTCCTCACTCTCTCTCCTCTTTCTTCTCCTCTCTCCTCTTCTCCTTCTCTCTCCTCCTCTCTCTCTTCCTCCTCTCTCTCTTCTCTCCTCCTCTCTCTCTTCTCTTCTCCTCCTCTCCTCCTCCTCTCTCTCCTCTCTCCTCCTCTCTCTCTTCTCCTCCTCTCCTCCTCCTCTGTGTCTCTGATGCAGTGCTCTTGTCGTCCTGTAGGAGGCGTACTCTGTGGCGCGTCAGTTTAACCTGGATGCCCCGGTGTGTGAACAGTCTGAGTATCACTATTTCCACAGAGACCGAGTGGAGCTGCAGCTGCCCGAGCTCTACCACAAGATCGGTACGGCAACGCTAAAGCCACAACCAGGCACTTTCCTGCTGCTGGGGACCTCCATTTAGACCTGCTGCAGTCCTGGTTTAGTCCTGCTTCAGTCCTGGTTTAGTCCTGGTTCAGTCCTGGTTTAGTCCTGGTTCAGTCCTGGTTTAGTCCTGGTTCAGTCCTGGTTCAGTCCTGGTTTAGTCCTGGTTTAGTCCTGGTTCAGTCCTGGTTTAGTCCTGGTTCAGTCCTGGTTCAGTCCTGGTTTAGTCCTGCTTCAGTCCTGGTTTAGTCCTGGTTTAGTCCTGCTTCAGTCCTGGTTTAGTCCTGGTTTAGTCCTGGTTCAGTCCTGCTTCAGTCCTGGTTTAGTCCTGGTTCAGTCCTGCTTCAGTCCTGGTTTAGTCCTGGTTCAGTCCTGCTTCAGTCCTGCTTCAGTCCTGGTTTAGTCCTGGTCTAGTCCTTGTTCAGTCCTGGTTTAGTCCTGGTTTTGTCCTGGTTTAGTCCTGGTTTAGTCCTGCTTCAGTCCTGGTTTAGTCCTGGTTTAGTCCTTCTTCAGTCCTGGTTTAGTCCTGGTTTTGTCCTGCTTCAGTCCTGGTTTAGTCCTGGTTTAGTGCTGGTTCAGTCCTGCTTCAGTCCTGGTTTAGTCCTGGTTTAGTCCTGCTTCAGTCCTGGTTTAGTCCTGGTTTAGTGCTGGTTCAGTCCTGGTTTAGTCCTGGTTTAGTCCTGTTCAGTCCTGCTTCAGTCCTGGTTTAGTCCTGGTTTAACTCAGATGCCCGTCCTCAGGAGTGGGCGTGGTCACCTGGTCTCCTCTGGCGTCTGGACTCATCACAGGAAAATACAACCACGGCGTCCCCCAGAGGTCCAGAGCCACAGTGCAGGTCAGATGCTCCAGATGCCCTCCCATTCTCCTATATCCGTGTGTGTCAGATGCCCTTCCCTGTTAGATGGGGTTGTGCATATGCCTGTAATGTTCCAGGTTGTGGGATAGATTCCTGAGTCAGAATAAGTGAGTCCTGGTTGTTGGTTTGACTTTTCTCCGGTGTGTTGCCGTGGTTACACTCCTGACTCCGGTGTGTTGCCATGGTTACACTCCTGACTCCGGTGTGTTGCCGTGGTTACAGGGTTACTCGTGGCTGAGGGAGCGCCTCTGCAGTGACGAGGGGAAGAAGCAGCTCAGTAAGATCAGAGAGCTCCACCAGGTGGCCGAGCGCCTGAACTGCACCCCTGCACAGCTTGCCATAGGTAACACCTGTCTGCTCCTGTCTGCTCCCTGTGTCTGTGTGGAGTTTGCATGTTCTCACTAAAAACACGACAGGCTCTACTCTGAGGCCAGGACTGAAAATGAGCCCCACCCCTCTGCCTTAGCTCCGCCCCTCCAGCCTTAGCCCCGCCCCTCTGCCCTAGCCCCGCCCTCTGCCTTAGCTCCGCCCCTCCAGCCTTAGCCCCGTCCCTCCAGCCTTAGTCCCGCCCCTTTGCCTTAGCTCCGCCCCTCCAGCCTTAGCCCCGCCCCTCCAGCCTTAGCCCCGCCCCTCTGCCTTAGCCCCGCCCCTTTGCCTTAGCCCCGCCCCTCCAGCCTTAGCCCCGCCCCTCAGCCTTGGCCGTGTTGGTCCAGCTGTTTTTCCTGAGCTCAGAGGCGACACCTTCACCTGAGCTGAGTCCAGATGAGGAGGACGTGTGGAATAAAACCGCACACATGTAAATGAAACACAACAGTCCCTGTCACCTCCTGTCGCCTCCTGTCAGACTCCTGTCTCAAGGATTAAACAAACCACAGTGTGGCTTTAACACTTAAAACAGAAAAACACATAATACACAAATATCCACCACACTGTGTACTTATATACACTCTGTGTACTTGAATATATCCTGTGTACTTGTATGTACCTTGTGTACTTGTATATACTCTGTGTACTTGTATATACTCTGTGTACTTGTACTCGCAGCATGGTGCCTGCGTTCTGGGGGTGTGTCCTCTGTTCTTTTGGGCGTGTCCAACACAGAACAGCTCCAGGAGAACCTGCACTCCATCAGGGTGAGACCTCCCTCTCCCCAGGCACCTCCCTCTCCCTCTCTCTCTCTGACCCTTTCCTCTTGTCTTCTGCAGGTTCTCTCTCTCCTGGATGACTCTGTCGTCTCTCAGATGGACAGTCTCCTCGGAAACAAGCCTGAGGTAAAGGGGAGGAGCCAGCGCACCTGAGCGTCCAATCAGAAGAGACATATCTCGCGTAACCATGGAAATAAACTATTGAAATAAAGCTCATGGAAATAAAGCTCTTCACCGTTTGTCTGTTTTAAAGAGGGGGTATTTACCTCAGTGGGGTTTTCACTGTAACACGTCACATCTCCATGTTCCTTTTATTGTTTTGAAAATTCTATATTCACCCAAAACAACGTGTTCACATGTTTTATAAGTTTCAGTTTCGTTTTTGCTCTCCACACTAAGTCCCTCCCCCTTCAGAGCTCTATCCCAACACACTCAGCCTCTCTGTGCTAAGTCCCTCCCCCTTCAGAGCTCTATCCCAACACACTCAGCCTCTCTGTGCTAAGTCCCTCCCCCTTCAGAGCTCTATCCCAACACACTCAGCCTCTCTGTGCTAAGTCCCTCCCCCCTTCAGAGCTCTCACAACACAGATGCACTGTACAGGAAGGGCCAGAGTCGGCTCTATCTCCTGAGGAGACTCAGGTCTTTTGGAGTGAGGGGGCCACTCCTGAAGACCTTCTATGACTCTGTGGTGGCATCAGCCATCCTGTACGGTGTGGTCTGCTGGAGCAGCAGCATCACAGAGAGGGAGAGGAAGAAGCTGGACAAGGTCATCAAGAAGTCCAGAGGGTCCTGACCTTAGAGCTGGACCCTCTAAGGTCAGGACCCTCTTGACCTTAGCCAGGACAAGAGGGTCCTGGCTAAGGTCATCTCTATGCTGGACCATGAGTGTCACCCCCTGCAGGACGCCCTGTCTGCTCTGGAGAGCAGCTTCAGTGACAGACTGATTCACCCTCGCTGTGGGAAGGAGAGGTTTCGCAGGTCTTTCCTTCCTGCTGCTGTTAGACTGTACAATGAACACTGTTAACACTGAACATGTGAACACTGTTAACACTGAACATGTGAACACTGTTAACACTGAACATGTGAACACTGTTAACACTGAACATGTGTCATTCAACTCTATCTATGTGCAATACTGAAGACCTCTGGTACAATTCACTCATGTCACTTTACTGATATTTATCCTGTCTGTACATAAACATAGTCATATTACTGTAAATAACATAATATACTGAAGTCACTTTACTGAGACTTACCCTGTTCATATGCTGCACTGTTACTTTTATTGTACATAATAGTATTTTTGGTATTTTATATTTTATATTTTGTATTTTATATTTTTGCTCCACTGGAACAAAATTAGAGTCTATCTTTAAGTCTATTTCTAAATTATTATTTTTTTAGCCATTATCTATTATCTTGTTTTATTGCATGTTCCATTTTCCTGCTGTTCTTGAACTGTGCGTTGCAACACTGGAATTTCCCCACTGTGGGACTAATAAAGGCATATCTTATCTTATCTTATCTTATCTTATCCCAACACACTCAGTGTGCGTCGCACTAATGAAACTCCTGCATCACATCAGGTTTGTCCAGTTGTTCTGTTCAGTTTTGTCTCATGTTTTTGTGTATTTATGGAGAATTGTCGTGTGGAGCCTGGGGGACGTAGACTTGTGGGCGGAGCCTCGTACAGACTCGTACTGTGGGAGCCTGGGGGACGTAGACTTGTACTGCTAACCATAAGGAGGGTTTAAAGAGGGCCGGGAGGGATCACTACATTACTCAAACATGCATGGATGACATCTTTGCTGTGCTCTTGTGGCTGCCTGGCTCACACACTGAGCAGTCTTTGAAACTTTTAGTTTTTTGAGCTCAGTTTTTAACATCACATCAGGAGATTTTAACTAAGTGCAGCATGTGCAGCTCAAAGGACACAAGGAAGGGACTGTTGATGCTACAGGCATTTTGACACCGAATGTGGCAGAAGACCTTCCAGAAGAAACACTTTGAGGCAATGGCCATTTTCATTACCAACCGAAACACTAGAGTGGATTGAGAACGAGGCCTTTCCTGTTGTGTTCACCTGGCGCCCCCTGGAGGCTGCTGTGATGCTGCAGGACACAGAGGAGGGAGGGACACTTTTGGCTCTTCCTCTCCTCAAACTGCCCTGACACAGGATCTGCTGCTAATCTGCTGTTTAGTTGTAAATAACTGAATAACTGTACATAAGTGTAATTGTTATTTTTTTTGAGGTGAATGACGTGTTTTGCTGTTTTGTGCACTATGACTTATGTAATGAAAAGTGTAATGCAAGTGTGCCCTCTAGTGGTGCAGTCACGTAAACACGTTTTGTTTATTTTACTTCAGACACTCTTACAACACTCTTACAACACTCTTAGACACTCTTATGACACTCTTAGACACTCTTACAACACTCTTATGACACTCTTAGACACTCTTAGACACTCTTACAACACTCAACACTCTTACAACACTCTTAGACACTCTTACAACACTCTTAAACACTCAACACTCTTACAACACTCAACACTCTTACAACACTCTTAAACACTCTTACAACACTCAACACTCTTACAACACTCTTAAACACTCTTACAACACTCTTAAACACTCAACACTCTTACAACACTCTTAAACACTCAACACTCTTACAACACTCTTAAACACTCAACACTCTTACAACACTCTTACAACACTCAACACTCTTAAACACTCTTACAACACTCTTAAACACTCTTACAACACTCTTAAACACTCTTACAACACTCTTAAACACTCTTACAACACTCAACACTCTTACAACACTCTTATGACACTCTTAGACACTCTTACAACACTCTTAAACACTCAACACTCTTACAACACTCTTAAACACTCAACACTCTTAAACACTCTTACAACACTCTTATGACACTCTTAGACACTCTTACAACACTCTTAAACACTCAACACTCTTACAACACTCTTAAACACTCAACACTCTTACAACACTCTTACAACACTCAACACTCTTAAACACTCTTACAACACTCTTAAACACTCTTACAACACTCAACACTCTTACAACACTCTTACAACACTCAACACTCTTACAACACTCTTAGACACTCTTACAACACTCAACACTCTTACAACACTCTTTGACAAGTTAAAGGGCCAATTTGAACTAACCTGAGATCGGTCCTCGTGTATCACGTGATGACATCACTGAGGGTCCTCAGCTGAAGCTGAATTATAAATTTAGGACCAGTGCAAACGGACCTTAGAAAGTTGCTTGTGCCTTAAAGTCAGTTGCCATGGTTACAGTAGAACATTTAGTGCCGCCCCTGGACGGATTGCCGAGTTTTAGGGAGTCCCTCCTTACATTTGAATAGATCCATGTTGATCCATGGCCCCCATGATGGTCCCCATGATGGTCCCCATGATGGTCCCCATGATGGTCCCCATGATGGCCCCATGATGGTCCCCATGATGGCCCCTGACCTGAGCTGCCAAAGCGCGCTAAGCCTTGTCACGCATGCGCACAACAGAAGAGCTGGTTAACAGTATTTTAAAGTTTTTCAGAAGTAAAAAAGTCACAAAACTCCACGTTTTTAGCTCCGTCCTCTGCTTCTCCCCTGTGTCTTTAGCGTGTCCAGGGCTTTTCTCACATACACACCGCAATATCCACGTTTTCTTCTTCCTTCCGTTAGCTGTAGCACAGCGGGACGGTCTCCATAGAAACGCGTATTGTGGTAACGGAGGCGGAGGGCCGGAGTCTCCGGTGACCGACCGCAGCGCACCCGGACACACACCGACACTCACCGACGAACAGACCCGGGGGACGAGGCTCCAGACCCGGGGACGAGGCTCCAGACCCGGGGAACAGGCTCCAGACCCGGGGGACGAGGCTCCAGACCCGGGGGACGAGGCTCCAGACCCGGGGGACGAGGCTCCAGACCCGAGGAACAGGCTCCAGACCCGGGAGACGAGGCTCCAGACCCGAGGAACAGGCTCCAGACCCGAGGAACAGGCTCCAGACCCGGGGGACGAGGCTCCAGACCCGGGGACGAGGCTCCAGACCCGGGGAACAGGCTCCAGTCGCGGTCAGGACCACACAAGCCCCGGAGGTGAGTTTAACCCGGGGGCCGAGTGTCTCTGATCTAATTTTATTTCCTCATCACAAACATTTCTGGAGTTGTGTTTTGTTCCACTCACACATGACAAGCATCACTTGATGACATCAGAAGGTGGAACAGAGCGTTTGGAGCTTTGGAGATGTAGACAGACTAAAAATAAAGAGTTCCTCAAACATGTGAATGAAACAAAACCCTAGAGTGTTTATATAACTGGACGTAGCGAAACAGGAAGTGATCACGGCTGCACTTCTGGCTCCACCGATTCCAGTTCACTTTGTAATTCTCCGTTGAAATGAATCTGAATCAACAGGAAGTGGGCGGGGCAGAATAAGGTAAACAGGACGTCACATTTGGACAGTTGGACTGCTCTTGACCGCTGGCTTATATTTTTCAGGTGTTTGATCTATAGCACCTATCTCCGCCTCACCTGTCCCCTCCTCCTCTCACCTGTCCCCTCCTCCCCTCACCTAGCCCCTCCTCTCACCTGTCCCCTCCTCCCCTCACCTAGCCCCTCCTCTCACCTGTCCCCTCCTCCTCTCACCTGTCCCCTCCTCCCCTCACCTAGCCCCTCCTCTCACCTGTCCCCTCCTCCTCTCACCTGTCTACTCCTCCTCTCACCTGTCCACTAATCTCACCTGTCCCCTCCTCCCCTCACCTAGCCCCTCCTCTCACCTGTCCCCTCCTCCTCTCACCTGTCCACTCCTCCTCTCACCTGTCCACTCCTCTCACCTGTCCCCTCCTCCCCTCACCTAGCCCCTCCTCCTCTCACCTGTCCACTCCTCCTCTCACCTGTCCACTCCTCTCACCTGTCCCCTCCTCCTCTCACCTGTCCCCTCCTCCTCTCACCTGTCCCCTCCTCCTCTCACCTGTCCCCTCCTCCTCTCACCTGTCCACTCCTCCTCTCACCTGTCCACTCCTCTCACCTGTCCCCTCCTCCTCTCACCTGTCCACTCCTCCTCTCACCTGTCCACTCCTCTCACCTGTCCCCTCCTCCCCTCACCTAGCCCCTCCTCTCACCTGTCCCCTCCTCCTCTCACCTGTCCCCTCCTCCCCTCACCTGTCCCCTCCTCCCCTCACCTGTCCCCTCCTCCTCTCACCTGTCCCCTCCTCCTCTCACCTGTCCCCTCCTCCTCTCACTGTCTCCACCTGTTCCCGCCCCCTCCCGTCTCCATGGAGCGGTACGAGTCCCTGGGGCTGGTGGGCGAGGGCAGTTACGGCGCCGTGCTGAAGTGTCGTCACCGAGAGAGCGGCCGCCTCGTCGCCATCAAGAAGTTTCTGGATTCAGACGAAGATAAAACGGTGAAGAAGATCGCCCAGAGGGAGGTCAGGCTGCTGCGGGTGAGACGGCTGTCAATCACACCACGGTCATACGGTCGCCATGACGACACTGTCCGTACACAGAGAGAGAGACACACACAGACGCACACAGAGACACACACACAGAGACACACACAGACGCACACAGAGACACACACACACACACACACACACACACATTCCTTATTTTTAGAATGTGTCAGTGTCACTGACGGCGTTTTCTCTGCTGCTACAGTTTAATAACAAATCTAAAAGTGTAAACCTCTGCCTACACTTCACCTGTCCACTTCACCCGTCCACTTCACCCGTCCTCTTTACCCGTCCACTTCACCTGTCCACTTCACCTGTCCACTTCACCTGTCCACTTTACCCGTCCACTTCACCCGTCCACTTCACCTGTCCACTTCACCCGTCCTCTTCACCCGTCCTCCGCTCCGGCAGCACCTTCGTCACGATAACCTGGTGAACCTTCTGGAGGTGTGGAAGAGGAGGCGGCGCTGGTACCTGGTGTTTGAGTTTGTGGAGAAAACTCTTCTGGACGAGCTGGAGCAGAAACCACAGGGTCTGGAGCTACACACCTGTCGACAACACCTGTACCAGATCCTGAGAGCGACGGCCTTCTGCCACCAACACAACGTAAGATACACAATACACACAAAAGTACACGATATACACAACCGTCTGCCACCAGCGCAACGTAAGATACACAATACACACAAAAGTACACGATATACACAACCGTCTGCCACCAGCGCAACGTAAGATACACAATACACACAAAAGTACACGATATACACAACCGTCTGCCACCAACACAACGTAAGATACACAATACACACAAAAGTACACAATATACACAACCGTCTGCCACCAGCGCAACGTAAGATACACAATACACACAAAAGTACACTAGTACACAGCCGTGTGCCTGTAAAAGTACACGTGTACACAGCCGTGTGCCTGTAAAAGTACACGATATACACAGACCTGTGCCTGTAAAAGTACACGATATACACAGACCTGTGCCTGTAAAAGTACACGATATACACAGACCTGTACCTGTAAAAGTACACGATATACACAGACCTGTACCTGTAAAAGTACACGTGTACACAGACCTGTGCCTGTAAAAGTACACGTGTACACAGCCGTGTGCCTGTAAAAGTACACGTGTACACAGCTGTGTGCCTGTAAAAGTACACGATATACACAGACCTGTACCTGTAAAAGTACACGTGTACACAGACCTGTGCCTGTAAAAGTACACGATATACACAGCCGTGTGCCTGTAAAAGTACACTAGTACACAGCCGTGTACCTGTAAAAGTACACGTGTACACAGACTTGTACCTGTTATAAAAACCACACCTGTACCAGATCGTCAGCCCCTGCGTTCTGTCACCAGCACAACGTTAACTACAGTCAACTGATACTTTGCAACCGATGTCATCAGCATTCTTTGGGGATGTGAAGGCTCCGTCTCAGTCCGAAATGATCCCTGAGGTGATTCAGAACCCCCCGTCCTTAAAGAGAGGGCGGGACAGGTCGTATAAACGAGGCTTCTGGGTAATTGGAGGCGTGGTCGAGATGAGCTGTGATTGGCTGAGAGGAGGTTCAGCTCCTGAATCGAAGTGAATCATATGAACTCCACTTCTTGAGTTTTCAGACGATCTTAAAACTTTTTTGACAGTGTTTGCTAATGTGTGCATTGTGTCTCCATGGTAACTGCTGAACATTCCACCATTAGAGATACATGTAGAACAGCCCCAGCGCGATGTCACTGCAAAGTATCAATAACTCTATGGGAGAGTCTCTGTTTCTGAAAGAAATCTGCAATTTAATATTTAAACAGCAAACTCCACCTGAGACTCTCACCTGTCGCACCTGTCTCACCTGTCTCACCTGTCTCAGGTTAAAGTACATGTTCTTGTACGCTCATGTATGTACCTGTATTTACCTGTGCAGGTGATCCACCGCGACATAAAGCCTGAGAACATCCTCATTTCTCAGGGGGGCGTGGTCAAACTGTGCGACTTCGGCTTCGCTCGCACCGTGGCGGCGTCGGAGGGCGGAGCTTACACCGACTACGTGGCCACGCGCTGGTACCGCCCCCCCGAGCTGCTGGTGGGAGACACACACTACGGAAAGTATGTGTCCAGGGACAGTCTAAAGTCACGAAGCATCAGACCATCTGTGGTTCAGTTCACGGAGTATTCCGATATGCCAGGCAGTGAAATACATGACCTGTGCTCTCTGACCTCTGACCTGTGGATGTGTAGGCCTCAGGCCCGTGGACGTGTGGGCGGTGCCCACAGACTGTATAAAAGTAGTGACGTCGCCCACAGCGTTCAGCTCCAAATGAAGCTCTTGTTGCTAACGGTTACAGGAGCCAATCTGGAGCCAGGCTCCATGTTTGGAAATCTGACCGCGAGTGTCATAGCAACCACAAGGGCCAATCAGGATTGAGGTTATTAAATGTGCCATACACGTACTCTGCTCTGCAGTAGTTTGGTGTTTTTTGTTGTTTTCATCTGAACACAGATGTGACAGTTTCACGTCCGAACAGCTGATTTCACTAATGAACCATCACCTTCAGTTTATTTGATTTATTTTACTTTTATTAAAACTGGACATCGGGGTCTTCGAAGGTCTACTGGCACAATTAAACCGAAGAAACCATGACGAACTGCAAATGAACCTATATCGCTATATTTTAAGACAAATAGAACAAATTAAAAAGTACAACAACCAGAAAAAATGAATGAAGGCGTCTGATTGGTCCGTTATTTATGTTCAGATCTTCATTTAGGGACAAAATAGAGAAATTAAAAATTCAGGATTCTGTGTCGTGGCTTCAGAAGAAAATTTAAGACCAAAACACCGAGGCCACAGCAGCAGGTCCAGAGAAGAGCCACACGATCAATGTGAGCCACTGGAGCCAGAGTCAGAAGAGCCAGAAGAGCCGCCTGGAGCACTTCCTGTCTGGAGCGCGGCGTGTAGCGCATTAGCATTAGCTCTGTCCACTCATATATACGTCTGTGGCCCTGTCGTACTCTTTAGGTGAAATCTGACCTCTGACCTTTGCCCTTCAGGCCTGTGGACGTGTGGGCCGTGGGCTGTTTACTGTTGGAGATGTTCACCAGTCAACCCCTGTTCCCCGGAGAGTCGGACCTGGACCAGATCCACCACATCGTGCGCTGTTTCGGTGAGAACACAGAGCCAGAACCAGAACTAGAACCAGAACTAGAACCAGAACCAGAACTAGAACCAGAACCAGAACTAGAATCAGAACCAGAACTAGAATCAGAACTAGAATCAGAACTAGAACACACACACACACACACACACACAGACACACAGACACACACACACACATGAGGTGGACTCGTCTCTTTCTTCTGCTCCGTTTCACAGACTCGTCCTGAAACTTTCTCCGTGTTTCATTAAACGTCGCCTGTTTCTAACGAACATTTGATCTTTAAAAACGCGGAGCTACAAACAGTGACTTGTGGCTAAGTTATTTTCAGACACTTGTGTTGAAACTTAACGCTGCTGTTGTCGTCTCCGGCCGCACACGCCTCACTGGGAATCGCCGCACGTCTCCGGTTCCATCCGGTTCCCGTGGTGATGATGCGGGTTTATTCAGTTTGAGCCGCTGTGGTCGTCAGGATGTGCAACTCTAAAACCACCGGCTGGCGTCTCCGGTGAAGGGAACGTGACGGAAAAACAGGATTATTTGGACATAATTCTAAACTATTGAATAATACTTTTGACACACGATGATTTTAGATGATTTTAGATTTTATTGGTCAACCACTCCTGACCCTCGCCACCGGGTTACAGCATGTCCCCCCCATGTCCCCCGTCTCCTGTGGGGGTTCTGCATGAAGCCGTTTTGGTGCCTTTACCAAACTGTGCCTCATGTACTGTAAACCCCTCCCCCTGTGTGCACCAGGACCCCCAAACCCCTCCCCCCCGTGTGCACCAGGACCCCCAAACCCTCCCCCCTCCCCCCGTGTGCACCAGGACCCCCAAACCCTCCCCCCTCCCCCCGTGTGCACCAGGACCCCCAAACCCTCCCCCCTCCCCCCGTGTGCACCAGGACCCCCAAACCCTCCCCCCTCCCCCCGTGTGCACCAGGACCCCCAAACCCCTCCCCCCTCCCCCCCGTGTGCACCAGGACCCCCAAACCCCTCCCCCCTCCCCCCGTGTGCACCAGGACCCCCAAACCCTCCCCCCCTCCCCCCCGTGTGCACCAGGACCCCCAAACCCTCCCCCCCTCCCCCCCGTGTGCACCAGGACCCCCAAACCCTCCCCCCTCCCCCCCGTGTGCACCAGGACCCCCAAACCCCTCCCCCCTCCCCCCTGTGTGCACCAGGACCCCCAAACCCCTCCCCCCTGTGTGCACCAGGACCCCCAAACCCTCCCCCCTCCCCCCTGTGTGCACCAGGACCCCCAAACCCTCCCCCCCTCCCCCCTGTGTGCACCAGGACCCCCAAACCCTCCCCCCTCCCCCCTGTGTGCACCAGGACCCCCAAACCCTCCCCCCCTCCCCCCCGTGTGCACCAGGACCCCCAAACCCTCCCCCCTCCCCCCTGTGTGCACCAGGACCCCAAACAAAAACCAACACAGGAGCAGGGGCCCCAGAGCGACTTGTTTTCATGCCTGCACGTCACAGTAAAGCTAACAACAACTAGCATGCTAACATGCACATCCTGATTCTAGGACCATGAAACGCTTTATAATGACGCGGACAGTACACAGCAGAACTATTCTGACCTCCAGAGCTGCTTATTGATACTTTGCAGTGACGTGATGCTGGGGTGTTCTGTGTGTACCTCTATGGCAGAATGTTCAGCAGTTGCCATGGTGACACAATGCACACGAGCTTTTCTGAAATTTCAAGAAAGAGCACATTTTTATTTTCCTGTGATCAGAGCGTTCATGGTCCTGTAAGAGTTTGATTTTACACTGTTCTCACTGTGTCCCTCTGACCCTGGTTCTGACCCTGGTTCTGGTTCTGTTTTAGGGGTTCTGGTTCTGACCCTGGTTCGTGTTCTGACCCTGGTTCTGACCCTGGTTCTGGTTCTGTTTTAGGGGTTCTGGTTCTGACCCTGGTTCGTGTTCTGATCCTGGTTCTGATCCTGGTTCTGGTTCTGTTGCAGGGGACCTGACGTCTCACCATCAGGAGCTGTTCCAGTCGAACCTTCTGTTCTCTGGAGTGCGTCTGCCTCAGTGCTCTGGACCAATCACGTTACAGCAACGCTTCCCGACCCTGCCCCCCGCCGCACTCAGCCTGGCCCAGGTACTGATGCCGTCCTGGTCTAGTCCTGGTCTAGTCCTGGTCTAGTCCTGGTCTAGTCCTGGTCTAGTCCTGGTCTGGATATTTAAATAGAGTTTGGTGTGTTCTCCTCAGAGTTGCCTCCAGATGGAGCCGGAGCAGAGGCCTGAGTGTTCAGAGCTGCTCGAGCACGACTTCTTCACCCACGACTCCTTCAACGTCAGGTACAGCCCTGTTAGGTACAGCCCTGTCAGGTGCAGCCCTGTCAGGTACAGCCCTGTCAGACTTCACACTGAATCCTAGCAAAGATAAAACGGATCATTCAAGTGTATCTTTAGTCTTAAATTGATAATGGAATAAATCATTGGATTGGATCGACAGTTTTTGTGGTTTAACATTTAGTTTTTTGTCTTCAGGTTTTCAGACGAACTAAATGCAAAGATCCAAAAGGACCACAGGGAGAACTCCACTCTGCCTAAAATCCCCAAAAGTACCACGAGACCCACCAAAGAGGAGCTGGAGGAGAAGGAGCGGAAACACCACAAACTCCCCGAAAACCTGGATGAAAAACCCAGAACCAGAAAGGAGCAAGGGCCGAACGAAGACAAGACCAGAGCCGTGAGACAGGCCAAGCTCCCTAAAGCCAATCTGACCACTGTGGAGGCCACCAAACCAACGAAGACCGCAGGAACCAAGGAGAACGCCGCAAAGAACACAGCTCCCGTCAAAACTAAAGCTCCAAAATCCAACGACGCACAAGATACAACAAAGGCTTCCACCAGCAACCCCAGTGTGAAAGCTAAAGCCACCCGAGCACCTTCACCTGACGCCAAACACGACAGCACCAAAGAGCCTAAAGTGACTCTGAGCTCCAAAGCTCCTAAACCATCTCACTCAGAGCAGAGCCAGAGGTTTGTGAAGAAGAAACCTGAGCCTCCGAACCTAAACGCCATCACCAAAGTGGTCAGAGCCACAGGAGAACAGGTGGTGTCAGATGCCATGTACGACCCGGAGAGAAGCCATTCGTCGCTAGCCACGCCTCAAACTGCAAAAAGAACCGGAGAGACACAAGAAGAAGCTCCGACTCACAGTAATGAGGACAGGATCTCCAAGTCAAGTCAGACACTGGAGAGTTGTATGACAAAACACCCAAGTGTGTCTGAGAACATCTCCAAACCAAAGGTCAACCAAAGTCTGGAGGCTTCCATCTCAAAACAGGGCACAAATGTAGACTTCAAGAGCTTCAAAGTGTCCGCTCCCTTTCACAGTCTGTCCAAGATCACACTGCAGACACTTCCACAGCCGAGCACGCTTCCCAAAGCCTCCAAAAATACTCCAGATGCCCCGAATGCACACCATCTGAGGATAAAAGCTCTAATCAGTAACTTTCCTCTGGAGCGAGCACCAAGTGTAGCATTAGACACTGGTAAACTTTTCACTAAAGGTCCAACGAAGGAGGAGGCGCCTACAGACGCTTCAGACGCACAGGACAAGGATCTAAACTCAGGAACTTCATCTGACGTCACCGTTCCAACCGCCGCACAGCCCAACAAAGGGTTAAACACATGTGAAACCGAAACCAGAACTGCGGTGGACCACAGCAGCCACTGGTGGAGGAGTGAAGGACTGAAGGCTCTTCATCACACAAAGAGAGGGATTCTGGGAGGTGTAGTCCGCTCCGGCTCAACTCTGACCGAAAGTAAACCTCAAGAGGAAACCAACAGGAAAACCGACCCACAGAGAGACCAGGACCCAGACCAGGACCCAGACCAGGACACAAACCAGGACACAAACCAGGACCCAAACCTAGTCCCCAACCTGGTCCCAAACATGGCTGCCGATGAGCTGGACCTGTGGGACCTTTATGAGGACCTGTTCTCCTGCTCCCCTCCTCCTCCTCCTCCTCCCTCCTCCACGCCTCTGCTGTTGGCTCCGCCCACTCAGGTGACGTCCAGAGGAGACGGCGCCCCCCACAGCCCACTCAGGTAAACACACAGGACCATGAGGGGTTGATTAGGGTTTGGATCTGATATGGACTTTTTCAGCCAGTGCAGTTAAAGTTAAAGTTAATACAGTTACCAATGTATTTTTCTTTTGTAAAATCTTAAATATAACAGTCTGAATTGTGTTGTAGTAAAATAAATAGTCGAACCTTTCATAGGCATTTGAAGCTCATCTAAAATGTTTAAAAAGAAAAGTCACACTCCCGTTTAAGACTCATTCAAGACTCTCCTTTTAGATCATTCCAAATGTAACTTAAGATCATCTGAAACAGGCTCTCAAACCCAAGTCCTCATGGGGTTACCAAAATAACAGTCTAGTTAATAAAAGTCATATTCATGTTTTATTCCAGGTTTTTAAGCAGAACTCTAAATCCTAAAGTGTCTTTGTGCAGTTTTCAGTTCAGTCATATCTTCACCACAGCTCCAGGGTCTTTACTTCTGCAAACACACTTTAAACAAACCATCAACCTCTGAGTAGATGTTTGGTACTGTACATGTGTGAGGGTAAACCACTTCTCTCCACAGCTCCTGCAGCCTGAGCTCCTGAAGCTGCTCCTCTGGGTTCTCTCCACAGCTCCTGCAGCCTGAGCTCCTGAAGCTGCTCCTCTGGGTTCTCTCCACAGCTCCTGCAGCCTGAGCTCCTGAGGCTGCTCCTCTGGGTTCTCTCCACAGCTCCTGAGGCTGCTCCTCTGGGTTCTCTCCACAGCTCCTGCAGCCTGAGCTCCTGAAGCTGCTCCTCTGGCTTTGACACTCACTCTCACCTGTTTCTGAAGCTTCTGCTGAGTGTTCTGTCTGTTTCTTGTTTGAAGTAAATTTTAAAGTCCCTGTCTCTCTCGCTGCTGCAGCAGGGGAGGGTCGAATCGGCGCTATAGGCAACAGTGCATTATGGGAACTGTAGTTCAAATTGTTTTATGACCACAGAGACCAGAGGGACCAGAGGAACCACAGAGACCAGAGGGACCACAGAGACCACAGTGACCAGAGAGACCACAGAGACCAGAGAGACCAGAGGGACCACAGAGACCAGAGGGACCAGAGGAACCACAGAGACCAGAGGGACCACAGAGACCACAGTGACCAGAGAGACCACAGAGACCAGAGGGACCAGAGAGACCAGAGGGACCACAGTGACCAGAGGGACCACAGAGACCAGAGAGACCAGAGGGACCACAGAGACCAGAGAGACCACAGTGACCAGAGGGACCATAGAGAACAGAGGGACCAGAGAGACCACAGTGACCAGAGGGACCACAGTGACCAGAGAGACCAGAGGGACCAGAGAGACCAGAGGGACCAGAGGGACCAGAGAGACCAGAGGGACCACAGTGACCAGAGAGACCAGAGGGACCAGAGAGACCAGAGAGACCACAGAGACCAGAGAGACCAGAGGGACCACAGTGACCAGAGAGACCAGAGAGATCAGAGGGACCAGAGGAACCACAGAGAACAGAGGCACCAGAGGGACAGTGTCCAAAAGCACAGGCCTTAAACCGAAGCTCAGCCTACAATAAAGTGCTGTGTGTTGTCTTTAATAAGAATTCTAATCCTAATATAACAGCGTCATTATAAAAAGAATCACGACATCCGCTTCCTGTTTAATATGTAAAGCTGGAACTGTTGATTTTGGAGCTCAATATTTGTACGCAAACAGTCCCACAACATCCAGAGACTTAAGATACTCAGGATGGATCTCATCCACCCCTGGAGCCTCGCCACCGAGGAGCTCAACCACCTCAGTGACTTCAGCCAGGGTGATGGACAAGTCTGAGTCCCCAGCCTCTGCTTCCTCCTCAGAAGATGTGACGGTGGGATTGAGGAGATCCTCAAAGTTTTCCTTCCACCGTCTGACAACATCCCCAGTCGAGGTCAACAGCTCCACCCGCACCGTAAACAGTGTTGGTGAAGCACTGCTTCCCCCTCCTGAGGCGTCAGACGGTTTGCCAGAATTTCTTTGAGGCCGTCTGATAGTCCTCCTCCATGGCCTCTCCGAATCCTCCCAACCCAGAGTTTTGCCTCAGCGACCGCCCAGGCTGCAGCACGCTTGGCCCGCCAGTACCTGTCGGTACATACTGACACGTCTGCAGCATCGCGTGGCGGTCGGGGACAGAACCTCTGGACTGGCAGACCGGGGTGGTGGTCCCTCTGTTTAAGAAGGGGGACCGGAGGGTGTGTTCCAACTACAGGAGAATCACACTCCTCCGCCTCCCCGGTAAGGTCTATTCCAGGAACCTCGGATTCAGGAAGAGCAGTGTGGTTTTCGTCCCGGCCGTGGAACATTGGACCAGCTCTATACTCTCCATCGGGTGGAGAGGAGCTGAGTGAGTGAGGAGGACAGAGGCTGTTTCATAATGGTTCTCATCTGTGGGCGGGGTTTACACTTAACAAATAAAAGAGATGAAGTTTTGATGAGGTGAATTCTGACCAATCAGATCGCTTCACTGCACCATTTCCTGTTTGTTACTAAGTTCGATCGGATCACACAGGATCGATTGATTCTGCCTTGGCGTCTTGGATCTTTGCTGTGAATTTTACTCTGAATTTTACACTCTGAATTTCACACTCTGAATTTTGACTGTTGAATTTGAGGCGTGAAAATATTTGAGCTGAATATTTAAAAGGCGATTTATTATATTGAATTTTAAACACTTTGAAAATGAACACTTAAAATTTCAGCAACTAAAATTCAGAATAAAAATAATTCAAAATCTGATGGAACAAATGATCTTCCACATCAGTGTCTTAAATAGGGACAGGCCTGGGGATTCTCATAAAACACAGGGATTGTATGACTCACTGTAGATACGTTTAAATCAGATGCCCTGTGGAGATTCTGTTCTAATCGTTTTGCTTTAAAGATAAAATCAGAGTTTGAACACTTTATTTTCTTTAACACCAAGAAAGAACAATGAGCCTCTAAAATAAACCAAAGCTTGAAGTGGAACTCTGGTTTTGTCCTGGGCTCTTTTTTCTCTCAGCAGCCGTTCACAGCAAACACTTTAAAGCTGCACTGTGCAACTTTCCTGGTGGAGGCCTATGACATTAACACATCTGTCCAGCATTTATTCATTACAGGTGTTTCTCTCTGTGAATAGGGACGCCTCTCCACAGATCTGACCTGTAATGTAGCCTGTAGTTGTCTCCCTCATGACAGATGGGTTTAATCTCTACTGTGGAACATTCTAGACAAAGCAATAACCAGGTAACGGACCCTCCACTAGAAAAGTTACGCAGTGCACCTTTAATCTCACATTTAAAAGGCCCATAATACACTTTCCTCGTCTCACACCTGGAGTCGTGTTTTGTTTCATTCACATGTTTAACACACAAACCTGCAGATTTAACACGAGTTCTTCTCTCAAACTGAAAACACTCTGTTCCACCTTGTGATGTCATCATGTGGTGATACAGGAAGTGCTCCACTGTGTTTTTAAACTCCACACACCTTCACTAGAATCATTTGGATCATTTCAGTCCTGGAATTGCCGATCTCGACTGAACTAAAGGTAAAAGGAGCTGTTCACTTGAAAACTACCACTTGATGACATCACAAGGTGGAACAGAGCGTTTGGAGCTTTGGAGATGTAGACAGACTAATAATAAAGAGTTCCTCAAACATGTGAATGAAACAAACACAACTCCAGGTCTGATTGTGATGATTATAACATGATTATAACATGATTATAACATGTCTTAAAGCTCATAAGAATCTATTTTCTGTAATACAGGACCTTTTGTGTCCAAACCTCCTGTCAGACCCTGATCCTGTCGGGTCAGAGGCTCAGGTCCTGGGCAGGACTCAGACACTGGGAAAATCAGGAGCCACAGGGGGGCGCCAGAGGCAAAAACTGTTGTGTCCTTAGGCAAGACACTTCAGCCACATTGCCTAGTATGAAAGTGGAGTGTGTGTGAGTGATGGTGGTGGTCAGAGGGGCTGATGGCGCAGATTGGCCGTCAGTCTGCCCCAGGGCAGCTGTGGCTACAATAGGAGTTTATCACCACAGAGTCTGGAGTGAGTGAAGAATAAACTGAAGAGTCTTTGGGGTCTTGAAAGGCGCTACAGAAATAATTCATTAATGATTAATTATTTATTTAAACCTTGCGCAGTAAGACCTGCTGTGGTTTCAGTCCCGTTGCCGTAGTTTCAGTCCCGTTGCCGTAGTTTCAGTCCCGTTGCCGTAGTTTCAGTCCCATTGCCGTGGTTTCAGTCCCGTTGCCGTGGTCTCAGTCCCGTTGCCGTAGTTTCAGTCCCGTTGCCGTGGTCTCAGTCCCGTTGCCGTGGTTTCAGTCCCATTGCCGTGGTTTCAGTCTGTTGTTTTCCTCTGATGAAAGTGAAGTCATTTGCGGTGAGTTTTGGGCGCTGTGAGACGCCGTATTCTCCTCGCTGCTCTCAGAGGACGACTGCTGCGCTCTGATTGGCTGAGTCAGAATGTCAGGAAGGAAACTGAGGAGAGACTGGGGTCTGATTGGTCCGTTGCTAGGAGATGCTGGTTGTGATTGGACAGCAGGTTTTGGGGGCGTCGGCTTATTCTGAAGCAAAAAAAACAAAAAAATAAAAAAAAACAAGCATTCATTTGATAAACATTGAGGTGTCGAACCCAAGGGCACAACAGCAGAACCGGCGACTGGAGCTGTGGTCCATGAGGCGCCGTAACTGCACAGACCCCCGGCCTCAGGGTCATCACAAACACTCGGGCAGGAGTCTGTCAGGAGTCATTGTTACCTTAGCGACAGCAGGGTCCTCGGTTGCCATGGCGACATCAGGGTCCTCGGTTGCCGTGGCGACAGCAGGGTCCTCGGTTGCCATGGCGACAGCAGGGTCGTCGGTTGCCGTGGCGACAGCAGGGTCGTCGGTTGCCGTGGCGACAGCAGGGTCGTCGGTTGCCGTGGCGACAGCAGGGTCGACCGGAGGCAGGAGCCGGATGCTGTTCCCACAGGAGTCCACGGGGGCGCCGTCGAGCAGCGGAGGCTCAAATCCCCACAGGAAGTCCCCAGTGTGAGCTGCACACGAGAATGTATGTACACAATATATGATACACACACAACACAACACACACACGCACACAACAAACACACACACACACACACACACACACACACAAAGGGAGGGCATCTGACACCACCAGAGGACAGCACCTTAAAGCTGCACTGTGTAACTTTTCTGATGCTTTTCTCCATGGAGATGTTATTCCTTTGTCTGGAATGTTCCACAGTATGGCATTAAACCTTTCTAGTTCCAGGTCAGATCTGTGGAGAGGCGACCCCGCTCACAGTCAGAATGTCTGTTTTTCTAGGTATTTTTGAGCTCTAAAACCACCTGTGATTGAATAAATGTAAAGTAGAGCTGTTTAATGTCACACTGTGGAACATTCCAGACAGAGCAGTGACGTCTCCATAGAAACAAGCAGGTGACGGACCCTCCACCAGAAAGTTACACAGTGCAGCTTTACGATACAGACTTGATTGGTCGTTCAGTTTGATTTGGAATAATTAAACTCACCGTGAACAAAGTGAAACGCCCAGAGTCCACAGAACACGAGACAGAGAAAGAACGCAGACATGACTCCAATGAGACGGAACGAGAGAACGAAAGAAAAACAAAAGAGCACTGAGGACGGAGAGAAAGAGGAGAGAAGAGGAGAGGAGGAGGAGAGGAGGAGGAGAGGAGGAGGAGAATGAGTCTAGACGGGGGTTTTGTGGTTGGAGTTGCACCAGATCAGGACTCACCACAGGAGCCGCACCTTCAGGAGATCTGAAGGTTTGATTTTCAACAAAAAGGTGAGACTAAACCAGGACTGAACCAGGACTGAACCAGGACTAAACCAGGACTAAACCAGGACTGAACCAGGACTGAACCAGGACTAAACCAGGACTGAACCAGGACTGAACCAGGACTGAACCAGGACTAAACCAGGACTAAACCAGGGACTAAACCAGGACTGAACCAGGACTGAACCAGGACTAAACCAGGACTGAACCAGGACTAAACCAGGGACTAAACCAGGACTGAACCAGGACTGAACCAGGACTAAACCAGGACTAAACCAGGGACTAAACCAGGACTGAACCAGGACTAAACCAGGACTAAACCAGGGACTAAACCAGGACTGAACCAGGACTAAACCAGGACTGAACCAGGACTAAACCTTTATTTTCTTTCTTCTGACAGAAGAGGCTGAACTTTGTGTCAGTTTTTTTCCAGGAATTACAGAACCAGAAACCAAGTCCCACACCTGCACCTGACACTCTCACCTGCCTCACCTGCCTCACCTGTCTCCGCTCAGGTTAAACTCCGGGGAGCAGTGTGATATGAACCCACTTTATGAATAAGTCAGTGGTCTTATGTCATATTCACTGTCCCACGGAAAATGTCACCTGACCTGAGACTCTGCGTTTCCACGGAGACGAGTCTGCTTACACAACACCAGCTTTAAAGGTGTACTGTGTAACTTTTCTTGCAGAGGGTCTGTCAAATGCTTTTCTCCATGGAGCTGTTATTGTTTTGTCTAAAATGTTCCACAGTATGGCATTAAACCTTTCTATCGTCACAGAGACCAAATCAAACCAAGTTTCAGGTCAGATCTGTGGAGAGGCGACCCCGCTCACAGTCAGAATGTCTGTTTTTCTAGGTATTTTTGAGCTCTAAAACCACCTGTGATTGAATAAATGTAGAGCTGTTTATGTCTCCATAGAAACAAGCAGGTGATGGACCCTCCACCAGAAAAGTTACACAGTTCAGCTTTAATACAACAGGAATTAAGCTGCAGATGGTAGTTGTGTTCAGAGCCCAGACTCCTGCTCCTGTCAACCTCTCCTGTGACCAGCAGAGGGCGCTCTACTGCAGCATCATGACCACACGGACACTCTGACCAGCAGAGGGCGCTCTACTGCAGCATCATGACCACACGGACTCCTGTGACCAGCAGAGGGCGCTCTACTGCAGCATCATGACCACACGGACACTCTGTGACCAGCAGAGGGCGCTCTACTGCAGCGTCATGACCACACGGACACTGACCAGCAGAGGGCGCTCTACTGCAGCATCATGACCACACGGACACTGACCAGCAGAGGGCGCTCTACTGCAGCATCATGACCACACGGACACTGACCAGCAGAGGGCGCTCTACTGCAGCATCATGACCACACGGACTCCTGTGACAGGCAGAGGGCGCTCTACTGCAGCATCATGACCACACGGACTCCTGTGACCAGCAGAGGGCGCTCTACTGCAGCATCATGACCACACGGACACTCTGACCAGCAGAGGGCGCTCTACTGCAGCGTCATGACCACACGGACACTCTGACCAGCAGAGGGCGCTCTACTGCAGCGTCATGACCACACGGACACTCTGACCAGCAGAGGGCGCTCTACTGCAGCGTCATGACCACACGGACACTGACCAGCAGAGGGCGCTCTACTGCAGCATCATGACCACACGGACTCCTGTGACCAGCAGAGGGCGCTCTACTGCAGCATCATGACCACACGGACACTCTGACCAGCAGAGGGCGCTCTACTGCAGCATCATGACCACACGGACACTCTGACCAGCAGAGGGCGCTCTACTGCAGCATCATTACCACACGGACACTGACCAGCAGAGGGCGCTCTACTGCAGCATCATGACCCCCACGGACACTGACCAGCAGAGGGCGCTCTACTGCAGCATCATGACCACACGGACACTGACCAGCAGAGGGCGCTCTACTGCAGCATCATGACCACACGGACTCCTGTGACCAGCAGAGGGCGCTCTACTGCAGCATCATGACCACACGGACACTGACCAGCAGAGGGCGCTCTACTGCAGCATCATGACCACACGGACTCCTGTGACCAGCAGAGGGCGCTCTACTGCAGCATCATGACCACACGGACACTCTGACCAGCAGAGGGCGCTCTACTGCAGCGTCATGACCACACGGACACTCTGACCAGCAGAGGGCACTCTACTGCAGCATCATGACCACACGGACACTCTGACCAGCAGAGGGCACTCTACTGCAGCATCATGACCACACGGACTCCTGTGACCAGCAGAGGGCGCTCTACTGCAGCGTCATGACCACACGGACTCCTGTGACCAGCAGAGGGCGCTCTACTGCAGCGTCGTGACCACACGGACACTGACCAGCAGAGGGCGCTCTACTGCAGCATCATGACCACACGGACTCCTGTGACCAGCAGAGGGCGCTCTACTGCAGCGTCGTGACCACACGGACACTGACCAGCAGAGGGCGCTCTACTGCAGCATCATGACCACACGGACACTGACCAGCAGAGGGCGCTCTACTGCAGCATCATGACCACACGGACACTGACCAGCAGAGGGCGCTCTACTGCAGCATCATGACCACACGGACTCCTGTGACCAGCAGAGGGCGCTCTACTGCAGCATCATGACCACACGGACTCCTGTGACCAGCAGAGGGCGCTCTACTGCAGTGTCATGACCACACGGACTCGGATCTTTCACTTTATTTTATTAAATCAGATTTGAAAAATAAACGTCTTTTAGTGGAGTTATTTACTTTGGTGTTAAAGTGCAGTGTTAAAACTCTAAACAAAACAAACACACAAAGCGTCACACAAACTGACACACCGTCTTCTAACGCACACAAAAACACCTGGAGTTGTGTTTGTTTCATTCACATGTTTGAGGAACTCTTTATTATTAGTCTGTCTACATCTCCAAAGCTCCAAACGCTCTGTTCCACCTTGTGATGTCATCAAGTGGTAGTTTTCAAGTGAACAGCTCCTTTTACCTTTAGTCTCCTGGTTTTGTGAGTGTCCCTGTAGGTGTGTGTGTCTGTGTGTGTTTATTTAGTAAAACTGGACGGTTTTGAAGTTTAAAGTTTTAGGTGAATTTCCGGATGAATCTCAGTTTGACATAGGCGATGCTCAGGAAGACGGTCGTCATGACGCCCAGAGCCACGTGATTCTGCCACAGTCCCCATGGCGACGGGTCCACGCCCTGCTCCCCCAGGATGTCCTCCCCCGGACGACAACTGCAGAGGAGGGAATGAAGTTTAACTGCTTGTCTGAAGTACAGATGCAGTACTGTGTAGTACAGATGCAGTACTGTGTAGTACATATATACACATATACAAAGTACACACTTACAACTCGGTGCCATTCAACTTTTGGCAGAACTCCAGTCCCGCAAACTCATTTATCTGCAGTGCCTAAAAACAAAATAAAGTCCATAAAGTACTCGTACAGTACACGTAAAATACATAAAGTACATGTACAGTACACGTAAAATACATAAAGTACATGTACAGTACACGTAAAGTACATAAAGTACATGTACAGTATACGTAAAGTACATAAAGTACATGTACAGTACACGTAAAGTACATAAAGTACACGTACAGTATACGTAAAGTACATAAAGTACACGTACAGTACATAAAGTACACGTATAGTACATAAAGTACATAAAGTGCCTGTCTAATCCTGTGCACTGGGGTCATGTTTGTATGTTCAGTTTAAAGCTCAGACTGTAGAGGGCGCCGTCGCCCGCGGGAGCGTCCCGGTGGCGCCGTCGCCCGCGGGAGCGTCCCGGTGGCGCCGTCGCCCGCGGGAGCGTCCCGGTGGCGCCGTCGCCCGCGGGAGCGTCCCGGTGGCGCCGTCGCCCGCGGAAGCGTCCCCAAGAACGCTCAGCTCCAAATGAAGCTCATTGAGGCCTGCAGGTACAGCAGCTAATCTGGAGCCCGGGGCCATATTTGGAAACCCACACAGGAAACCAAAGAACCAATCAGGAGCGAGGCTGTTGAAGGTACACGCCCCCTCCCACTCGCACCGCGGAGAGCAGACGTCTGATTGGTCTGTTCTTAATGTTCATATTTTGATTTAAATGTTGAACTCCAAACCCCAGGGTCATGTAGAGGGTCAAAGGTCAGAGTGAGGAGCCTGACAGCAGCAGGTACAGACAGAGGGGCCACGCTTTATACACACAAACTGAACTGAAGCCAGAGTCCGTGGAGCCCAGTCACGCCCATGAACACTTCCTGTTTGGAACACGGTGATGAGCGGGTTGTGTGTTGTGTGTACATGTGTGTGTGTGTGTGGTGTACATGTTTGTGTGTACATGTGTGTGTTGTGTACACATGTTTGTGTGTTGTGTGTACATGTGTGTGTTGTGTACATGTTTGTGTGTACAGATGAACATGACACTGACCCCAAACCCGTATCGGGGGATACTCAGGTACTTGAGCCACGCCAACCAACTCACAATGGACGGAAGGTTCACCAGCAAACCCGTGAAGATCTGCACACAACACACAACACAACACACATACCTGCAGTATATATGTGCAGCCTACATAAATGGAGAGGAGGAGGAGGAGAGAAGAGGAGGACAAGAGGAGGACAAGAGGAGGAGGAGGAGAGAAGAGGACGAGAGAGGAGGAGAGAGGAGGACAGGAGGAGGAGAGGAGGAGGACAGGAGGAGGAGAGAAGAGGAGGACAGGAGGAGGAGAGAAGAGAAGGACAGGAGGAGGAGAGAAGAGAAGGACAGGAGGAGGAGGAGGAGGAGAGGAGGAGGAGAGAAGGAGGAGGAGAAGAGGAGGAGGAGAAGAGGAGGAGGAGGAGGAGGACAGGAGGAGGACAGGAGGAGGAGGAGGAGAGAAGAGGAGGACAGGAAGAGGAGGAGAGAAGAGGAGGAGAGAGGAGGAGGAGAGGAGGACAGGAAGAGGAGGAGAGGAGGAGAGAAGAGGAGGACAGGAGGAGGAGGAGAGAGGAGGAGAGAGGAGGAGTGTCTTTACCATCATGAAGACAAAGGAGATGGTGATGAAGATGTTGGCGATGGCAACCACCGTCTGATCGGCCGAAATCGCCATTGTCATCGCCGTCGCCGTGTACGCCACGAGAGCCACGGTCAGCATGAAGATAAAGAACGAGGGAGCGGTGGGCTTCAGACCTGAGGAGGAGAGGAGAGAGGAAAGTGTGGGAGAGGAGAGGAGGAGGAGACATTCGGTGGTGGAGACTGTAAAGTTCCGCAGTAGAGCTTTAATGGCCATGTCGAGTCTGTAAAGTTCCGCAGTAGAGCTTTAATGGCCGTGTCGTGTCTGTAAAGTTCCGCAGTAGAGCTTTAATGGCCGTGTCGTCTGTAAAGTTCTGCAGTAGAGCTTTAATGGCTGTATTGTCTGTAAAGTTCTGCAGTAGAGCTTTAATGGCCGTGTCATGTCTGTAAAGTTCCGCAGTAGAGCTTTAATGGCCGTGTCGTGTCTGTAAAGTTCTGCAGTAGAGCTTTAATGGCTGTATTGTCTGTAAAGTTCCGCAGTAGAGCTTTAACGGCTGTGTCGTCTGTAAAGTTCCGCAGTAGAGCTTTAATGGCCGTGTCGTGTCTGTAAAGTTCCGCAGTAGAGCTTTAATGGCCGTGTCGTGTCTGTAAAGTTCCGCAGTAGAGCTTTAATGGCCGTGTCGTGTCTGTAAAGTTCCACAGTAGAGCTTTAATGGCCGTGTCGTGTCTGTAAAGTTCTGCAGTAGAACTTTAATGGCTGTATTGTCTGTAAAGTTCTGCAGTAGAGCTTTAATGGCCGTGTCGTGTCTGTAAAGTTCCGCAGTAGAGCTTTAATGGCCGTGTCGTGTCTGTAAAGTTCCGCAGTAGAGCTTTAATGGCCGTGTCGGGTCTGTAAAGTTCTGCAGTAGAGCTTTAATGGCTGTATTGTCTGTAAAGTTCTGCAGTAGAGCTTTAATGGCCGTGTCGGGTCTGTAAAGTTCCGCAGTAGAGCTTTAACGGCTGTATTGTCTGTAAAGTTCCGCAGTAGAGCTTTAATGGCCGTGTCGTGTCTGTAAAGTTCCGCAGTAGAGCTTTAATGGCCGTGTCGTGTCTGTAAAGTTCCGCAGTAGAGCTTTAATGGCCGTGTCGTGTCTGTAAAGTTCCGCAGTAGAGCTTTAATGGCCGTGTCGTGTCTGTAAAGTTCCGCAGTAGAGCTTTAATGGCCGTGTCGTGTCTGTAAAGTTCCGCAGTAGAGCTTTAACGGCTGTGTCGTCTGTAAAGTTCCGCAGTAGAGCTTTAATGGCCGTGTCGTGTCTGTAAAGTTCTGCAGTAGAGCTTTAATGACCGTGTCGTGTCTGTAAAGTTCCGCAGTAGAGCTTTAATGACCGTGTCGTGTCTGTAAAGTTCCGCAGTAGAGCTTTAATGGCCGTGTCGTGTCTGTAAAGTTCCGCAGTAGAGCTTTAATGACCGTGTCGTGTCTGTAAAGTTCCGCAGTAGAGCTTTAATGGCTGTGTCGTCTGTAAAGTTCCGCAGTAGAGCTTTAATGGCTGTATTGTCTGTAAAGTTCCGCAGTAGAGCTTTAATGGCCGTGTCGTCTGTAAAGTTCCGCAGTAGAGCTTTAATGGCTGTATTGTCTGTAAAGTTCCGCAGTAGAGCTTTAATGGCTATATTGTCTGTAAAGTTCCGCAGTAGAGCTTTAATGGCTGTGTCGTCTGTAAAGTTCCGCAGTAGAGCTTTAATGGCCGTGTCGTCTGTAAAGTTCCGCAGTAGAGCTTTAATGGCTGTATTGTCTGTAAAGTTCCGCAGTAGAGCTTTAATGGCTATATTGTCTGTAAAGTTCCGCAGTAGAGCTTTAATGGCCGTGTTGTGTGTTTTCTGACCGATCATGAAGTAGGCGACGCAGGTGAAGACAATGGCGGGGATGGTCCTCAGGGTGATGATGTCCGACAGGATCTTGGACAGGAAGTACACCGAGACCCGGTAGTACCCGCTGATGTACTCGTGTCTGTGGAGAGAGACGGTAACCATGGTAACCACTGAGGAGAGACAGTAACCATGGCAACAGGAAGTACACCGAGATCGGTTGGATCAGATTGAGTCTCGAACGTTGCGTTTTACTGATAAACACTTCCTCTGTGCGTTTGAAACTTCTGTACACATCCTCATCAAACACCTGGAGTCGTGTTTTGTTTCATTCACATGTTTAACACACAAACCTGCAGATTTAACACGAGCTCTTCTCTCACACTGAAAACACTCTGTTCCACCTTGTGATGTCATCATGTGGTGATACAGGAAGTGCTCCACTGTGTTTTTAAACTCCACACACCTTCACTAGAATCATTTGGATCATTTCAGTCCTGGAATTGCCGATCTCGACTGAACTAAAGGTAAAAGGAGCTGTTCACTTGAAAACTACCACTTGATGACATCACAAGGTGGAACAGAGCGTTTGGAGCTTTGGAGATGTCGACAGACTAATAATAAAGAGTTCCTCAAACATGTGAATGAAACAAACACAACTCCAGGTGTTTTTGAGGAGGAACATCAGAACTCGACTTAAACCTCACAGGAGTCAGTTTGTGTAGTTCAGGAGATTTAAACTGTTAAAGGTTAAAAACAAAGGAGAGGAGCAGGTTTCCGTTTTAGTGTTTCTGTGTTTCGGTGTTTCGGTGTTTGATTTGTTTTTGGTTCAGTCCATTTTAAACTCACATGAAGAGTTTCCTCTCAGTGATGAAGAGTTCAGCCGAGGACACAGAGCTGAAACACTGATTCACCGTGACGAAGAAGAGAGCGCCGAATCTGGAACGAAAAGGACACAACATCACAAACACAAAAACACCAGAGAAACACCTGGTTTGGACCTAATTTAGTCCTGGTTTAGTCCTGGTTTAGTCCTGGTTTAGTCCTGGTTTAGTCCTGGTTTAGTCCTGGTTTAGTCCTGGTTTAGTCCTGGTTTAGTCCTGGTTTGGATCTAGTCCTGGTTCAATCCTGTTTTTTTTCTGGAAAGGTTCATTTCTGTCATGTGACTTTTTTTAGTATCGATACTTGTGAAAAATTAGTATCGGTATCAGTATCAGTATCGGACCTGTTCTGAATCCCGCTCTGATCATTCTTGACACCGAAGAAGAGAGCGCCGACCACGAGCGCCAGGAACGCCGTAACCGCCACCTACAGGACACAGGCAGGATTACACTGACAGTAAATACAGCGCCACCTACAGGACACAGTATCAGAGGTGGAACAGTAGTCACAGATACTTGCAGTACAAGTACAGAGTAACATTACTTCAAAATAATATTACTCAAGTAGAAGTACAAAGTCGTGGTCCGAGAAATTATTCAAGAATAAGTAGTAGTAGTAATAGTAGTAGCAGTAGACGTAGCAGTAGTAGCAGTAGTAGTAGCAGTAGCAGCAGCAGTAGTACTAATAGTATGCGTAGTATTTGTTACCTGGGCGACGGAGGTCTGGGGGTTGAGCACCAGGTTCCTGAAGGTTCTCTTGAGGACCCATCTGAACTGTGTGCAGAAGCTCGTGTTGTAGGTGATGGTTCTGGAGCGCGGCGAGGAGGACGTCTGTTTCCCCGCCACAATCCGCTCTGCAACGGTCAGTGTGTGTCAGGAGTGTAGCCACAGCTGCCCCGGGACAGACAGGCCCTCAACACCACCCCGACACTCCACACGCCACAGCCGCACCCCGACACTCCACACGCCACAGCCGCACCCCGACACTCCACACGCCACAGACGCACCCCGACACTCCACACGCCACAGACGCACCCCGACACTCCACACGCCACAGACGCACCCCGACACTCCACACGCCACAGACGCACCCCGACACTCCACACGCCACAGACGCACCCCGACACTCCACACGCCACAGACACCCCGACATTCCACACGCCAGACACCCCGACATTCCACATGCCACAGACACACCCCGACACTCCACACGCCACACACGCCACAGCCGCACCCCGACACTCACACGCCACAGACACACCCCAACACTCCACACGCCACAGACACACGCCACAGACGCACCCCGACACTCACACGCCACAGCCGCACCCCGACACTCCACACGCCACAGCCGCACCCCGACACTCCACACGCCACAGCCGCACCCCGACACTCCACACGCCACAGACGCACCCCGACACTCCACACGCCACAGACGCACCCCGACACTCCACACGCCACAGACGCACCCCGACACTCCACACGCCACAGACGCACCCCGACACTCCACACGCCACAGACGCACCCCGACATTCCACACGCCAGACACCCCGACATTCCACATGCCACAGACACACCCCGACACTCCACACGCCACAGACACACGCCACAGCCGCACCCCGACACTCACACGCCACAGACACACCCCAACACTCCACACGCCACAGACACACGCCACAGACGCACCCCGACACTCACACGCCACAGCCGCACCCCGACACTCCACACGCCACAGCCGCACCCCGACACTCCACACGCCACAGCCGCACCCCGACACTCCACACGCCACAGCCGCACCCCGACACTCCACACGCCACAGCCGCACCCCGACACTCCACACGCCACAGCCGCACCCCGACACTCCATACGCCACAGCCCCACCCCGACACTTCACACGCCACAGCCGCACCCCGACACTCACACGCCACAGCCGCACCCCGACACTCCACACGCCACAGACGCACCCCGACACTCCACACGCCACAGACGCACCCCGACACTCACACGCCACAGACACACGCCACAGCCGCACCCCGACACTCACACGCCACAGACACACCCCGACACTCCATACGCCACAGCCACACCCCGACACTCTCACGCCACAGACACACGCCACAGCCGCACTCCGACACTCTCACGCCACAGCCGCACCCCGACACTCACACGCCACAGACACACGCCACAGCCACACCCCGACACTCTCACGCCACAGCCACACCCCGACACTCTCACGCCACAGCCACACCCCGACACTCTCACGCCACAGACACACCCCGACACTCTCACGCCACAGACACACCCCGACACTCTCACGCCACAGACACACCCCGACACTCCACACGCCACAGCCGCACCCCGACACTCTCACGCCACAGACACACGCCACAGCCGCACCCCGACACTCCACACGCCACAGACACACGCCACAGCCGCACCCCGACACTCTCACGCCACAGACACACGCCACAGCCGCACCCCGACACTCTCACGCCACAGTTGCACCCCAACACTCACACGCCACAGACACACGCCACAGCTACACTCCGACACTCACACGCCACAGCCGCACCCCGACACTCACATGCCACAGACACACCCCGATACTCACACGCCACAGACACACGCCACAGCCGCACTCCGACACTCTCACGCCACAGCCGCACCCCGACACTCTCACGCCACAGACACACGCCACAGCCGCACTCCGACACTCTCACGCCACAGCCGCACCCCGACACTCACACGCCACAGACACACGCCACAGCCACACCCCGACACTCTCACGCCACAGCCACACCCCGACACTCTCACGCCACAGACACACCCCGACACTCTCACGCCACAGACACACCCCGACACTCACACGCCACAGACACACCCCGACACTCACACGCCACAGACACACCCCGACACTCCACACGCCACAGCCGCACCCCGACACTCTCACGCCACAGACACACGCCACAGCCGCACCCCGACACTCCACACGCCACAGACACACGCCACAGCCGCACCCCGACACTCTCACGCCACAGCTGCACCCCAACACTCACACGCCACAGACACACGCCACAGCTACACTCCGACACTCACACGCCACAGCCGCACCCCGACACTCTCACGCCACAGACACACGCCACAGCCGCACCCCGACACCCTCACGCCACAGCTGCACCCCAACACTCACACGCCACAGACACACGCCACAGCTGCACCCCAACACTCACACGCCACAGACACACGCCACAGCTACACTCCGACACTCACACGCCACAGCCGCACCCCGACACTCACATGCCACAGACACACCCCGACACTCTCACGCCACAGACGCACCCCGACACTCACACGCCACAGACACACCCCGACACTCCATACGCCACAGCCACACCCCGACACTCCATACGCCACAGCCACACCCCGACACTCACACGCCACAGACACACCCCGACACTCACACGCCACAGACACACCCCGACACTCACACGCCACAGACACGCCACAGACACACCCCGACACTCCATACGCCACAGACACACCCCGACACTCCATACGCCACAGACACACCCCGACACTCACACGCCACAGACACACCCCGACACTCACACGCCACAGACACACCCCGACACTCACACGCCACAGCTGCACCCCGACACTCTCACGCCACAGACACACGCCACAGCCGCACTCCGACACTCTCACGCCACAGACACACCCCGACACTCTCACGCCACAGACACACCCCGACACTCTCACGCCACAGACACACCCCGACACTCTCACGCCACAGACACACCCCGACACTCTCACGCCACAGACACACCCCGACACTCTCACGCCAGACACACCCCGACACTCACACGCCACAGACACACCCCGACACTCACACGCCACAGACACACCCCGACACTCACACGCCACAGACACACCCCGACACTCACACGCCACAGACACACCCCGACACTCACACGCCACAGACACACCCCGACACTCTCACGCCACAGACACACCCCGACACTCCACACGCCACAGCCGCACCCCGACACTCTCACGCCAGACACACGCCACAGCCGCACCCCGACACTCACACGCCACAGACACACGCCACAGCCGCACTCCGACACTCTCACGCCACAGCTGCACCCCAACACTCACACACCACAGACACATGCCACAGCTACACCCTGACACTCACACGCCACACCCCGACACTCACATGCCACAGACACACCCCGACACTCTCACGCCACAGACACACGCCACAGACACACCCCGACACACCACACGCCACAGCCGCACCCCGACACTCACACGCCACAGACACACCGGCGATGGGGGGACGTGTCTTGCCAAACGACACAATTGTAATATGTATGGTTTTATACAGTATTATCTTAGACTTGTTCTGATGCAGCTCGTTCTACACAGATCGTTTTAAAGAGATTCAGCAACGGCTCATTTCAGGATCGATACCTGCGGAAAATGAGGATCGAGTTTCAATACTCGTTTTAGTATCGATTAGGATCCATACTTTTGACGACCCTCTGTTATACGCCTCTGTGTGCTGCTCTGTCTTTGTTAAATGTTGCTCAAGAACACAAGAACACAAAACCACAAATACAGAAATCCACAAATCCACAAATCCAGAGGTACCGAGTTCTGCTCTGGTCTGCTTGTAATAGCTGGAGGTCCTGTACTCCTGCACCAGCTTCTCCTCGATGGCCTGAGTGGAGGACAGTGACTCTGAAGCTGCACAAACACAAACACAATTCACTCAAACTCATTTCAACTATAAAAAAAAACACACACAAAAAAAAACTGTGAACATATGAAAAGTGAAAAGTCACGATTATTAAAGAGGAGGTATACTGCAGAATCGAATGTTCTAACACTGTTCCTCATCAGAAACCTGAAGAAGTTCTAGAGTCATCCATGCATGTTTGAGTCATCTAGTGATCTCTCTTAGGCCCTATTCAAACCCTCCTTATGGTTAGCAGTACGAGTCTGTACGAGGCTCCGCCCACAAGTCTACGTCCCCCAGGCTCCCACAGTACGAGTCTGTACGAGGCTCCGCCCACAAGTCTATGTCCCCCAGGCTCCCACAGTACGAGTCTGTACGAGGCTCCGCCCACAAGTCTACGTCCCCCAGGCTCCACACGACAATTCTCCATAAATACACAAAAACATGAGACAAAACTGAACACAACAACTGGACAAACCTGATGTGATGCAGGAGTTTCATTAGTGCGACGCACACTGAGTGTGTTGGGATAGAGCTCTGAAGGGGGAGGGACTTAGCACAGAGAGGCTGAGTGTGTTGGGATAGAGCTCTGAAGGGGGAGGGACTTAGCACAGAGAGGCTGAGTGTGTTGGGATAGAGCTCTGAAGGGGGAGGGACTTAGCACAAAGAGGGTGTTTGTGTTGTTATAGTGCTCTGAAGTGACTTAGTAATCGTGAAGAATTGTTAAATAGGTATTGTTTTCTCTCACAATAAATCAACTAAAATTAGACAGCGTGACAACCTTAAAATGTGTTCAAATGCTGTTAAAATCCAGTTCAAATGCTGTTAAAATCCAGTTCAAATGCTGTTAAAATCCAGTTCAAATCCAGTTTATTTGACTCACAGTTGCCATCGGCGCTGCTCAAAGCCACGGCCGTCGAGTCTCCGTTGATCACGTCCAGGAAGAAGTCTGCAGGGTTATTATGGGGTTCACAGGTGTATCCTGGGAAACAGAGTCCAGTCAGAAGGAGGACACAACACATTCAACCACAGCAAAGGTCCCGCACTGGGGCTTTAACCCTGTTCTAATGTATTGTCCTCCTCAGAAATGTCCCTGGAGTTTTGTTTTGTTTCATTCACACCATCTCCCTGTCCCTCTGCACTGCAGTTACAGGAGCAAATCTGGACCAATGTCCATAATAGGAGGAGGAATTTATTAATGGACAAATTGTTGAACTCCAAACCCCAGGATCATGTAGAGTGGGTCAAAGGTCAAAGGTCAGAATGAGGAGCAGATACAAAGAGAGGGGCCACGCTTTTTACACACAAACTGAACTGGAGCCAGAGTCCATGGAGCCAGAAGCGTGCCCATGCTCACTTCCTGTTTGGATCACGGCGGCGGTGAGCGGGTTGGACATGTAAAATTATATAAACAGTCCGCTCAACCTCCACTTCACCACAGAAAACCCACAGCAGCACCACAAGCTTTTGTTTTTGGCCTGATTCAAACTGCTTCATTCCTCAGTGCTCCAGCAGTTAGTTTAAGACTGTTCACCTGGTCCTGGTGTAGTCCTGGTTTAGTCTTGGTTCAGTCCTAGTTTAGTCCTGGTTTAGTCCTGATTTAGTCCTGGTTTGGTCCCAGTTCAGATTTGCGTGTGAAACTGTGTTGTAAAGTGAAAGAATCCAAAGTTTGTACCGATGTCGGAGAAATAATCCAGAGCCTCCTGAGCCGGGCCGTGGTAAACCTGAGACCAGAGTGACATCATCAGAGGTGACATCATCAGAGGTGACATCAGAGTGACATCAGAGGTGACATCATCAGAGTGACATCAGAGGTGACATCATCAGAGTGACATCAGAGGTGACATCATCAGAGTGACATCATCAGGGTAACATCAGAGCAGAAAGGATTCACTTAAGCAGATGAAACAAACAATTTCTGAGCAAATGGAGGGTGACGTTTAACCATCATTTTATTATGTTATTCATATTATTTCAGAAGTTGCTTAATGGTGGATTGTGTAACTTTTCTGGAGGAGGGTCCGTCACCTGTTTGTTTCTATGGATACGTCACTGCTCTGCCTGGAATGTTCCACAGTGTGACATTAAACAGCTCTACTTTACATTTATTCAATCACAGGTGGTTTTAGAGCTCAAAAATACCTAGAAAAACAGACATTCTGACTGTGAGCGGGGTCGCCTCTCCACAGATCTGACCTGGAACTTGGTCTGGTTTGGTCTCCATGAAGATAGAAAGGTTTAATGCCATACTGTGGAACATTCCAGACAAAGCAATAACATCTCCATGGAGAAAAGCGTTTGACAGATCCTCCACCAGAAAAGTTCCACAGTGGCTGGTTCTGACCTGTTTTCCATTGACTAGCAGCGTGAGGCTGTCAAACAGGCGGTAGATTCCGTATCGGGGCTGGTGGATGGAGAGGATGATGGTGCGGCCGGAGTCTGCCATTCTGACAAACACAGAAATAACCCAGTGTTCTCCTTTAACAGAAGAGACTACGGTGGCCCCCAGAGTCTAAAAAGAACATGGACTAAACACTGGCTTCACAAAATCTCACTTTGTTTCTCCATAAAGAACCGAAAAAGAACCGGCGCTGTTCAGAAACGCGGCTTAAACATGAAACACAGCCAATAACCACAAACTGAGAGCTCCTGCGGCGCAAACACGACTCCTGTGAGGTTTAAGTCATGTTCTGATGTTCTGATGTTCCTCCTCAAAATCAGACCTGGAGTTGTGTTTGTTTCATTCACATGTTTGAGGAACTCTTTATTATTAGTCTGTCTACATCTCCAAAGCTCCAAACGCTCTGTTCCACCTTGTGATGTCATCAAGTGGTAGTTTTCAAGTGAACAGCTCCTTTTCCCTTTAGTTCAGTCGAGATCGACAATTCCAGGACTGAAATGATCCAAATGATTCTAGTGAAGGTGTGTGGAGTTTAAAAACACAGTGGAGCACTTCCTGTATCACCACATGATGACATCACAAGGTGGAACAGAGTGTTGTGAGTTTAGGAGTTACACATGTGTGAATGAAACAAAACACAACTCCAGGTGTGTTTGTGAGGAGGACACAACATTAGAACAAAGCAGAGAATCATCTGAAACAGCAGGTAGTGTGTGCAAACGGACTGCAGGGGGCACTAGTATTGTGGTCGTCTTTTTTCACAGATTTTCACAAAAATTTTTTTTCAAATCCAGAGTTTGAGACCAAAACATCCAAGAGTGCAGCTGCGTTGCACTGCCCTCTACTGACACACACAGACTATTACAAAATCCCTGGTGTCCCGAGAGACATTTTACACAACTGTATGTGCTAGTGTTTAGTTTTGTATTAATTAACAGTAAATAAATGGGAAAAAATATTTAAAGGTTAACCTTTCGGTTGGGGGTCCGTCACCTGCTTGTTTCTATGGATACGTCACTGCTCTGCCTGGAATGTTCCACAGTGTGACATTAAACAGCTCTACTTTACATTTATTCAATTACAGGTGGTTTTAGAGCTCAAAAATACCTAGAAAAACAGACATTCTGACTGTGAGCGGGGTCGCCTCTCCACAGATCTGACCTGGAACTTGGTCTGGTTTGGTCTCCATGGAGATAGAAAGGTTTAATGCCATACTGTGGAACATTCCAGACAAAGCAATGACATCTCCGTGGAGAAAAGCTTTTGACAGACCCTTCACTGGAAAAGTTGATAAAATGAGTAAGATCTTGAGAATTTATTGGAAACATTTTGGAGAAAAAAACATAAAAATAAAAAAAAACATGGGGAAAATGTATTAAAAAGAGTTGAAAAATGATGAAAAATGTGTTTTAATAGTAGTTACTTCTTGAGCAGCAGCAGCACAGAGCCGGCGGTGGAGGCGTCCAAGCCGGTGGTCGGCTCGTCCAGAAACAGAACGGACGGGTCAATGATCAGCTCCATCCCGATGTTCGTCCTCTTCCTCTCACCCCCAGAGATGCCCCGGATCAGCTGAGTGCCCACCTGAACCATACCATGGTTAGACCTGGTTTAGTCCTGGTTCAGTCCTTGTTTAGACCTAGTTCAGTCCTGGTTTAGTCCTGGTTCAGTCCTTGTTAAGACCTGGTTCAGTCCTGGTTTAGTCCTCACGTACCCTGGAGTCTGCCACCTTTCCCAGACCGAGCTCTTGGATGAGACGGTCCACCCTCTGGTCCTTCAGTTCCTGGGAGATGGTCGAGGGCAGACGCAGAGCTGCAGAGAAGCTGAAGTTCTCTCGCACTGTCAGAGTCCCCATCACTACATCGTCCTGAGGAGAGCCAGGTGAACCTTTAAAGACCACCAGGACTAAACCTGGACGACACTCTCACCTGGACCACACTCTCACCTGGACCAGACTCTCACCTGGACCAGACTCTCACCTGGACTCACCTGGACCCACCTGGACCACACTCTCACCTGGACCACACTCTCACCTGGACCACACTCTCACCTGGACCACACTCTCACCTGGACCACACTCTCACCTGGACTCACCTGGACCACACTCTCACCTGGACCACACTCTCACCTGGACCACACTCTCACCTGGACTCACCTGGACCACACTCTCACCTGGGCCAGACTCTCACCTGGACCCACCTGGACCACACTCTCACCTGGACTCACCTGGACCACACTCTCACCTGGACCAGACTCTCACCTGGACTCACCTGGACCACACTCTCACCTGGACTCACCTGAACCACACTCTCACCTGGACCAGACTCTCACCTGGACTCACCTGGACCACACTCTCACCTGGACTCACCTGAACCACACTCTCACCTGGACCAGACTCTCACCTGGACTCACCTGGACCACACTCTCACCTGGACTCACCTGAACCACACTCTCACCTGGACCACACTCTCACCTGGACCACACTCTCACCTGGACCACACTCTCACCTGGACCACACTCTCACCTGGACTCACCTGGACCAGACTCTCACCTAGACCACACTCTCACCTGGACTCACCTGGACCAGACTCTCACCTGGACCACACTCTCACCTGGACCACACTCTCACCTGGACCACACTCTCACCTGGACCACACTCTCACCTGGACCACACTCTCACCTGGACTCACCTGGAACACACTCTCACCTGGACTCACCTGGACCACACTCTCACCTGGACCCACCTGGACCACACTCTCACCTAGACCACACTCTCACCTGGACTCACCTGGACCACACTCTCACCTGGACTCACCTGGACCGCACTCTCACCTGGACCACACTCTCACTTGGACTCACCTGGACCACACTCTCACCTGGACTCACCTGGACCACACTCTCACCTGGACTCACCTGGACCGCACTCTCACCTGGACCACACTCTCACTTGGACTCACCTGGACCACACTCTCACCTGGACTCACCTGAACCACACTCTCACCTGGACCAGACTCTCACCTGGACTCACCTGGACCACACTCTCACCTGGACTCACCTGAACCACACTCTCACCTGGACCACACTCTCACCTGGACCACACTCTCACCTGGACCACACTCTCACCTGGACCACACTCTCACCTGGACTCACCTGGACCAGACTCTCACCTAGACCACACTCTCACCTGGACTCACCTGGACCAGACTCTCACCTGGACCACACTCTCACCTGGACCACACTCTCACCTGGACCACACTCTCACCTGGACCACACTCTCACCTGGACTCACCTGGAACACACTCTCACCTGGACTCACCTGGACCACACTCTCACCTGGACCCACCTGGACCACACTCTCACCTAGACCACACTCTCACCTGGACTCACCTGGACCACACTCTCACCTGGACTCACCTGGACCGCACTCTCACCTGGACCACACTCTCACTTGGACTCACCTGGACCACACTCTCACCTGGACTCACCTGGACCACACTCTCACCTGGACTCACCTGGACCGCACTCTCACCTGGACCACACTCTCACTTGGACTCACCTGGACCACACTCTCACCTGGACTCACCTGGACCACGTACCCTGACAGACACTTAAAGTTGGGAGGCTGAGGAGCTCCGTCAATCAGAACTTCTCCACTGAGACCAGACGGATCTTTACGCGCCGCCAACACGTCCAGGAACCTACAACAAACGAGACACACGTGTGATTATGAAACACAAATGTGCAAGAGACAGAGGAAAGAAATGAACTTAAATCAGATGTTCTCCAAACTGTCCTCAGAATATCGAGTTATATTTTATTATTTATTATTTTTATTTTTTAGTTCTGTCTTTATTTATTGATTTTATTATTTTTATTCATTGATTTTATTATTATTCTTTTATCTATTGATTCTATTAGTTCCTTTTGTTTGGAACATAAATCTGAAGAATTTTAGAGATAAATGTTTTACACTGCTGTGAGAAGCACTTTGGAAACAGCTGTTTATTAAAAGTTGGACTGGATTGGATTAATCCAAGTGCCCTTCCTGGGCTGGCGTTGTTGGATATGTTAGTATTATAGTGTAGTCCCTTTTTGTAGATTAGGTCCACAGTGTGAGGTCCCCACAGTGCGAGGTCCACACAGTGCGAGGCCCCCACAGTGCGAGGCCCCCACAGTGCGAGGCCCCCACAGTGCGAGGTCCACACAGTGCGAGGTCCACACAGTGCGAGGTCCACACAGTGCGAGGCCCCCACAGTATGAGGCCCCCACAGTGCGAGGCCCCCACAGTGCGAGGTCCACACAGTGCGAGGTCCACACAGTATGAGGCCCCCACAGTGCGAGGCCCCCACAGTGCGAGGCCCCCACAGTGCGAGGTCCACACAGTGCGAGGTCCCCACAGTGCGAGGTCCACACAGTGCGAGGCCCCCACAGTGCGAGGCCCCCACAGTGCGAGGTCCACACAGTATGAGGTCCCCACAGTGCGAGGTCCTGTATGTTTGACCTGAGGGCTTCTTTTAAATCACTCACACTTTAAATGATGGACGCCCATTTCCACCAGTGAATACAAAATAAAAGTCTTTTAAAAAATAAGAGTTTAAAGTGATAATTCCGAGTTTTAAAGTCATAATTCCGAGTTTTAAAGTCGACTCTGAGTCTGCTCTTGCTACACAAGCACACGGGGATTTTCCTGGAGAAGCGTCCTCCAGGAGGTCGAGACACCTCCACACGGCTCCATTTGCTTGTTCACATGTGAATGTGGTAAAAAGACAAAAAAAGACAGATATTCACACAAATCTCTGTCTCTGTCCACCAGTGTCCCTCTATCCACCAGTGTCCCTCTATCCACCAGTGTCCCTCTGTCCACCAGTGTCCCTCTGTCCACCAGTGTCCCTCTGTCCACCAGTGTTCCTCTATCCACCAGTGTTCCTCTGTCCACCAGTGTCCCTCTGTCCACCAGTGTCCCTCTGTCCACCAGTGTTCCTCTGTCCACCAGTGTTCCTCTGTCCACCAGTGTTCCTCTGTCCACCAGTGTTCCTCTGTCCTTGGAGCTGGTTCAGTCCAATCGGGGATGAAGTCCCTTTGGCTCTCGTGTCCCCGGACTCCTGGCTCCGGCCGGGAACTGATGAGCTTCACTGGACACAGGCTCTTTGTGTCGCTCAAAGATAAAAACCTGAGCTCAAATCATTTAGATCCAGTGTGAAGTGAAGTAGTAAAATAACTACACAAGTTTCCTGTGGTGGGTTCATACTCAACTTCTCCAGGAAAATGTCCACCACAGCAGCTCACGAGCGGCACAGTAAGAGCAGGTTCAGAGCTCTTACTGTGGAAAGTCCTAATTATGACTTTAAACCTCGTAGTCGTGACTTTAAACCTCGTAGTCGTGACTTTAAACCTCGTAGTCGTGACTTTAAACCTCGTAGTCGTGACTTTAAACCTCGTAGTCGTGACTTTAAACCTCGTAGTCGTGACTTTAAACCTCGTAGTCGTGACTTTAAACCTCGTAGTCGTGACTTTAAACCTCGTAGTCGTGACTTTAAACCTCGTAGTCGTGACTTTAAACCTCGTAGTCATGACTTCCTGTGAGGCGTTATGTTTTATTTCCTGGAGGAAGTGGGGGTCCATAGGAAACAGATGAAGTTTAAACTGATCAGAGGATCAGAGGTGTTTTACTCACGAGGACTTCCCACTGCCTGTGGCCCCCATGATGGAGTTCAGACCGGGCTTCATGATCCCACTGAAACACAGACACACACACACACACACACACACACACACACACACACACACACACACAGACACACAGACACACAGACACACACACACACACACACACACTTTGTAAAAGAGTTAAACTTGTACAACACATTGACACTTTGGGGCAGTGGTGGAGGTTTGTTGAGGTTTTATAACTGAACTGGACGAGAACGATCGACTTAAAGCTTTTGTGTGATAAAGAAGCTTTGTGTAAAACTGGAAAGTAAAGTTCCATGTTTGATTGGTTAAAGCGGATGTTAAAGCGGCCGTTAAAGCGGCCGTTAAAGCGGCCGTTAAAGCGGCCGTTAAAGCGGCCGTTAAAGCGGCCGTTAAAGCGGCCGTTAAAGCGGCCGTTAAAGCGGCCGTTGAAGCGGCCGTTGAAGCGGCCGTTGAAGCGGCCGTTGAGGCGGACGTTGAGGCGGACGTTGAGGCGGACGTTGAAGCGGACATTAAAGCGGACATTAAAGCAGACGTGTGCGGAGCGTCAGTGACCGTGATGATGTCGTCTGTAATCATGTTTGGTAATGGGATCAATAATCATCTCTAACCACATAAACTCTAAATCATCCATTCACGTTTGAAATCAACCCCGCCCGCCCTGACCCGTAACCGTGACTCAGCAGCGTTGCCAGGGCGACCGCAGAGGCCACCTCAGATCAGAGTCTGTGGGGTTTTTGTCCAAAGAGGAACAGAAACCACAGGAAACAGTTTTCACATTTTTCTCAGAAACTTCCCCAAAGAAAAGCACGACTCAGCACTTTTCTCCAACCATGACGCGGCGTGTTTGTGCGAGTCGTGAGTCGGCGAGTCGGGAGAACGTGGGAGATTATTGGTGACATCAGGTTTTCAGTTTTTAACTCTGGAAAAATGTGTTTGAATTTAGTCCTATTTATTATGCCTCAAAGTTAGCGTTAGCATTAGCATTAGCACACAAACATCTCTCTAAACACAGAAGTGTCTTAAACCAGGACTGAACCAGGACTGAACCAGGACTAAACCAGGACTGTGAGTACATGTTGTAGGAAGGACAGTGACCCCAGATAGAGCGGTGATGGTGGCGGCGGCGGTGGTGGTGTTGATGTTTTGAAACGTGCGGTGGTTTTGACCTTTGACCCCTGTAAATGATTGTGTGTTGTAAAGATAAACGTGCAGTAAAGAGCTGCACTTTGTCCCAGCGTCAGGCTCACACAAGGAACATGAGGGACACGCTTCAGTCTGCTCTATGTCCTACAGTCTCCAAGTCTCCTCAAACATGTCCCATATCTACTGAACTAAAGGTAAAAGGAGCTGTTCACTTGAAAACTACCACTTGATGACATCACAAGGTGGAACAGAGCGTTTGGAGCTTTGGAGATGTAGACAGACTAATAATAAAGAGTTCCTCAAACATGTGAATGAAACAAACACAACTCCAGGTCTGTTTTTGAGGAGGAACATCAGAACATCAGAACATGGTCTAAAGCTTTTTGGTACCGGAGGTTTCCGCTCTCCCCAACACTCCATATAGTGCTGTTGTGTCCTTGGGCAAAGCACTTTTCCTGTCTGAATATGGATCAGTGGAAAGTGCTTTAGTGCATTAGAAACCACTTCACAAATACATCGGAGTGCTCTGCTGCTCTGGACTAAACCAGGACTAAACCAGGACTAAACCAGGACTAAACCAGGACTAAGCCAGGTCTAAACCAGGTCTAAACCAGGTCTAAACCAGGACATCCTTGTTCAAGAATCTGCCGTTTATGACCGTCACAAACATAACTGTGATTTACTGTCCACGTGAGTCTGAGCTCCTGTCCTTTAGTCTCACGTGCGTCTCAGTCCCACAACCACAAGGTCTCCGGTTTGAGTCCCCGTCAAACCCAAACCTCCACAACAGAAAATCCTCCAGTGAAGGTTCTCCTGACCACAGACTGTCCACACCAGTCTGGATTTAAACTCATCCAAGAATCCCATGCCTTTCAGAACACAAACTACAGGGAGGGCATCTGACACACACAGGGAGGGCATCTGACACACACAGGGAGGGCATCTGACACACGGGGTACTGTTTTTGATGGTGTGTTTAGACCTCAGACTTGCTGTGTTCCTGTGTATTGTTGTAGGACACTTCCTCTGGGCTCTGGATTTGAGGAGGTCAGTTTCCTTCCTCCTCAGATCTTTGATGGAGTCACGTTTGGTCTCAGGTGGAGCTCCGAGATGCACGTACACCAACAAACATCTGACACGGACCATTCAAATCAGGCTAACAACCACCACTGTGCTCAAAGAGGTCCACCCAGCGCCAGCCACATGCACCCAGATGAACTCTGAGCAGACAGCAAGAGGTTAGCCAAGGTCCTCTGCTCCTCTGACCCTCTCCTCTGCTCCTCTGCTCCTCTGACCCTCTCCTCTGCTCCTCTGCTCCTCTGCTCCTCTGACCCTCTGCTCCTCTGACCCTCTGCTCCTCTGACCCTCTGCTCCTCTGCTCCTCTGACCCTCTGCTCCTCTGACCCTCTGCTCCTCTGACCCTCTGCTCCTCTGACCCTCTGCTCCTCTGACCCTCTGCTCCTCTGCTCCTCTGACCCTCTCCTCTGCTCCTCTGACCCTCTGCTCCTCTGCTCCTCTGACCCTCTCCTCTGCTCTGCTCCTCTGACCCTCTGCTCCTCTGCTCCTCTGCTCCTCTGACCCTCTGCTCCTCTGCTCCTCTGACCCTCTCCTCTGCTCCTCTGACCCTCTCCTCTGCTCCTCTGACCCTCTCCTCTGCTCCTCTGACCCTCTCCTCTGCTCCTCTGACCCTCTCCTCTGCTCCTCTGCTCCTCTGGTTCAAGTGCGTGTGTGTTGGTTCTTACTTGAGGTCTATGAGGATGTCTTTGAGGTTCTTCTTGCAGCAGAAGATGCCTCCTCCCTGCTGGACCTTGTAGTGGATGTTGTGGAAACTGACGGTAGCTCCTCGTTTCTGAGCGTCTGATCCTCCACTCTGCACAAGAGCTCACATTTTATATTTGACTTTTCAAAACCTTGAGGCAGAAACAGGTCTGATACGCACCTGTTTGGAGCCTCCATTTCGAGTCTTGTCCAGCTCCATCTCCACCTCAGACCACGTTTCTCTGGAACAGCGTCACAGTATTTCAGTTTAAAGCTCCTGAACTACACAAAACTGACTCTGTGAGCTTTAGTCCTGTTCTAATGTTCCTCCTCAAAAACACCTGGAGTTGTGTTTGTTTCATTCACATGTTTGAGGAACTCTTTATTATTAGTCTGTCTACATCTCCAAAGCTCCAAACGCTCTGTTCCACCTTGTGATGTCATCAAGTGGTAGTTTTCAAGTGAACAGCTCCTTTTACCTTTAGTTCAGTCGAGATCGGCAATTCCAGGACTGAAATGATCCAAATGATTCTAGTGAAGGTGTGTGGAGTTTAAAAACACAGTGGAGCACTTCCTGTATCATCACATGATGACATCACAAGGTGGAACAGAGTGTTTTCAGTTTGAGAGAAGAACTCGTGTTAAATCTGCAGGTTTGTGTGTTAAACATGTGAATGAAACAAACACAACTCTCAGCTAAACAATCAGAACACTGCACAAGTCGTAAACTACAGACACACAAGTCCCTCAGGTTTTAGCTGGTTCTTGATACTCTGCAGTGACATCACACTGGGGGTGTTCTACATGTGTCTCTACAGGAGAATGTTCAGCAGTTACCATGGAGACAGAATACACCCATTAGTAAACACTGTTTTTAAGATTGTCTGAAAACTCCCAAAATCCCAAAGTGATTTTAAAGAGCGTTCATGGTCCTGTTGGCTAATGCTAATGCTAATGCTAATGCTAATGCTAATGCTAATGCTAGCTTGTGACTGTCATGTGATCTGAGCTCACCTGGTGGAGTTCAGATAAATCAGGTCTTTATGGTCAGACTGTTAAAATAAAACTCAGATTAAAGTCTAACAAAGCCACCGACAGAGCAGTGCCTCCAGTTAGCATCACACCCCCAGGGAATGTGGATGACGTTAGCTGTGAAGTGTCAATAAAACACATTTGATTTGATGTAAAAGCCTCATGCTCTTTTGTTTTTGTTTCATTTTAGCCAAATCAACACATTTATGACCAAACTAAAGCTGCATGGTGGAACTTTTCACCTTCATGAGATGTTAAAGCTTTGCCTGAAAAGTTCCACAGTATGGCATTACTACAGCGCCAAAAGGAGAAATTCAGTTTGTCAACTGGACAAAAGTTTATTTGGTCGAATACGTTTCTCATCTCATCATGAAGAAGCAGCTTACAGTCCTCTACACACACAACTACAGTCCTCTACACACACAACTACAGTCCTCTACACACACAACTACAGTCCTCTACACACACAACTACAGTCCTCTACACACACAACTACAGTCCTCTACACACACAACTACAGTCCTCTACACACACAACTACAGTCCTCTACACACACAACTACAGTCCTCTACACACAACTACAGTCCAATGTAATAGAAGAAAAGTGACTCAATGCTGCTTTAACACGAGTTCACTGTTTGGGAAATAAATAAATCATGATTACCTCCTTGAGCTGAATCAGAATGAAACCTACAGGCTCCTGTCGGCTCCTGCCTGCTCCTCTGCTCCTCTGGCTCTGCTCCTCTGGCTCTGCTCCTCTGGCTCTGCTCCTCTGGCTCTGCTCCTCTGGCTCTGCTCCTCTGCTCCTCTGGCTCTGCTCCTCTGGCTCTGCTCCTCTGGCTCTGCTCCTCTGGCTCTGCTCCTCTGCTCCTCTGCTCCTCTGCTCCTCTGCTCCTCTGGCTCTGCTCCTCTGGCTCTGCTCCTCTGGCTCTGCTCCTCTGGCTCTGCTCCTCTGTTCCTCTGCTCCTCTGGCTCTGCTCCTCTGCCTCTGCTCCTCTGCTCCTCTGGCTCTGCTCCTCTGCTCCTCTGGCTCTGCTCCTCTGGCTCTGCTCCTCTGGCTCTGCTCCTCTGCTCCTCTGGCTCTGCTCCTCTGGCTCTGCTCCTCTCCTCCTCTGGCTCTGCTCCTCTGGCTCTGCTCCTCTGGCTCTGCTCCTCTGCTCCTCTGCTCCTCTGCTCCTCTGGCTCTGCTCCTCTGCTCCTCTGGCTCTGCTCTGAGCTCTGCACAGACACACTGGGGTTTTATTACTGAGGGAAGTGGGCAGGAGTTTGTGTCACAGACTCAATGTGACGTCAGTGTTTCAGTGAAGAATGACACAGGAGAAACGTGTGTGAATCTTTCAGTCGTCCAGGTGGAATCCAGGGCAAAAGGAGAAATTCAGTTTGTCGACTGGACAAAACATATTCGACCAAATAAACTTTGTCCAGTTGACAAATTTAATTTCTCCTTTATCCAGACACAGGAGAAAGAAGTGAGGAAAATACTACTACTACTACTACTACTACTACCACCACCACCACCAGCACCACCACCACCACCAGCACCACCACCACCACCAGCACCACCACCACCAGGTGAACAAGGCGATGCACCTGTCGGACTTTAGAACGATGGTTAATCCGTCTCACCTGTGTGGAGCAGGGGGCGGGGTCTGCCATGAGTCCATAAAACCCTGGTTATGTTCAAGAATGAAAGAGCAGGTCCACCACCAGGGGGCGCCTGACACACCAATATAAAAAGTGAAGGCAGAGTTTATACAGGAGCATAAAATCACTGTTTAAATCTTTACAGAGGGGGTATGTGACTCTGGGGTATTAAACAGGGGGTATGTGACTCTGGGGTATTAAACGGGGGTATGTGACTCTGTGGGGTATTACAGAGGGGGTATGTGACTCTGTGGGGTATTACAGAGGGGGTACGTGACTCTGTGGGGTATTACAGAGGGGGTATGTGACTCTGTGGGGTATTACAGAGGGGGTACGTGACTCTGTGGGGTATTACAGAGGGGGTATGTGACTCTGTGGGGTATTACAGAGGGGGTACGTGACTCTGTGGGGTATTACAGAGGGGGTATGTGACTCTGTGGGGTATTACAGAGGGGGTACGTGACTCTGTGGGGTATTACAGAGGGGGTATGTGACTCTGTGGGGTATTACAGAGGGGGTATGTGACTCTGTGGGGTATTAAAGAGGGGGTATGTGACTCTGGGGTATTAAACAGGGGGTATGTGACTCTGTGGGGTATTACAGAGGGGGTATGTGACTCTGTGGGGTATTAAAGAGGGGGTATGTGACTCTGGGGTATTAAACAGGGGGTATGTGACTCTGTGGGGTATTAAAGAGGGGGTATGTGACTCTGGGGTATTAAAGAGGGGGTATGTGACTCTGTGGGGTATTAAAGAGGGGGTATGTGACTCTGGGGTATTAAAGAGGGGGTATGTGACTCTGGGGTATTAAAGAGGGGGTATGTGACTCTGTGGGGTATTAAAGAGGGGGTATGTGGGAGCATGGGGACGTAGACTTGTGGGCGGAGCCTCGTACAGACTCGTACTGTGGGAGCCTGGGGGACGTAGACTTGTGGGCGGAGCCTCGTACAGACTCGTACTGTGGGAGCCTGGGGGATGTAGACTTGTGGGCGGAGCCTCGTACAGACTCGTACTGCTGCCCAGGACAGATGCATGTGTGACTCAAACCTGAGGGATGAGGGAACAACATCAGAACATGGGAGAACATGGAGGACAGTGTGAATGTCGACCTGATTCTGTTTGAGCGGAGCTGGAGGAGCCTGTGGAGGAACGAGCTCCTCTGTCCCTCTATAGTCTGGTGCAGTGGGGGAGTTGTTGTAGGGAGTATTATCTGTCCCTCTATAGTCTGGTGCAGTGGGGGAGTTGTTGTAGGGAGTATTATCTGTCCCTCTATAGTCTGGTGCAGTGGGGGAGTTGTTGTAGGGAGTATTATCTGTCCCTCTATAGTCTGGTGCAGTGGGGGAGTTGTTGTAGGGAGTATTATCTGTCCCTCTATAGTCTGGTGCAGTGGGGGAGTTGTTGTAGGGAGTATTATCTGTCCCTCTATAGTCTGGTGCAGTGGGGGAGTTGTTGTAGGGAGTATTATCTGTCCCTCTATAGTCTGGTGCAGTGGGTGAGTTGTTGTAGGGAGTATTATCTGTCCCTCTATAGTCTGGTGCAGTGGGTGAGTTGTTGTAGGGAGTATTATCTGTCCCTCTATAGTCTGGTGCAGTGGGGGAGTTGTTGTAGGGAGTATTATCTGTCCCTCTATAGTCTGGTGCAGTGGGTGAGTTGTTGTAGGGAGTATTATCTGTCCCTCTATAGTCTGGTGTAGTGGGTGAGTTGTTGTACAGTTGTAGGGAGTATTATCTGTCCCTCTATAGTCTGGGGGAGCAGGAGTGCCCTGATGGAGAGCAGTTTGTCCAGTGTCAGGAAGAGTGTGCGTTTGTGAAGTTTGTGAGTTTCTTCACACTTCTGTTTGTGTTCGGCTGTGGTTTGTTGGTTTTGTTTCACCGATGTGAAACTGTTACTGCAGTCGGGTTCGGTGAGACGAGTGCAGACACCGATAATGAACCTGCACGAGCTTCAGTGATTTCTGTTTCACAAGATGAACTGTGCGGTACTTGTTACACTAATAATAATGTTTTTATTTTTCATAAAAAAATGACAAATGTTCTAAACATTAAATATGAAGCCATGTTTTGCTTTAAATAAAAAGACAATTTTACAGCTTTTAGTATATATTTACATGAACTTCACTTCTTGACTTTCTAAAATATTTATGAAATGATCAAGTGTGTGAAACAACAGTGAGTATTTCAGTGTTTGCTGTGTTTTGTTTGTATTACTACAAAAATAAGTTTTCATTTATTTACTGATCTAATCCGGGTTTACAGTGTTTCCTGTTTCCTGTTCAGACTCAGGGGCTGCACCTGCCGAGCCTGCACTGTACAGTAGGAGTTCATCACTGCCGAGTCTGGAGTGAATGAAGAATAAACTGTGAAGAGTCTGTGGGGGTTTTGAAAGGCGCTACAGAAATGCAACGATTCATTAATGAATGAATACGTTTCCTGTAAACGGACGAGTGCAGAACAAGAAAGTGAAAATCAAGTGAAAAAGCTTCAGTCGACTTTACACTGAAACATTTTCGCCTCTTTCTCTGTAACTGCTGCTGTGAGCAGGGCCGCTGCTGGTCATTTGGGGGCCCTAAGCACAAATACTTTGTGGTGCCCCCCGCCCCGCCCTGCCCCCCCCCGGAATGAACAATAATATAAGAAAAAATGAATAAAAAAGTTAATAAATAAACCACCAACATTATTATAAACAAAGATTTGTGCAAAGACTCCAGACTGAACATTTGCCACATTTACATGAGCTTTAATTCTGATTAAAAATAATTTAATTCTGAATAAAAATGAATTCCACTTTAAAAAGACTGTGTAAACACTTAATTCCTAATGAAAATGATTATTTGGAATTCAACTTAATTCCAAAGTAAGTGGGTGATTTTTTTCCGATTTTAAAGTCAAATTAATTTATTCCTTCATCATGTAAACGTTTATTCTTCTTAAAAATAATTCCGGTTGTTCGGCGCTCATTGGGTCGTCCTTCTGATGTGATGACGCTCGGCGAGATGGCGCCCGGAGCAAACGTTGGTCTCGAACCAAAACAATTATTTTAATAAATTCACTGGAAGAAGAACGACAAATAATGAAAAGAGCGGATGGAAAACATATAAACACAAACCAAACCGAGACGACAAAAAGCCGGTAGCAGCTGAAGTGTGAGTTTTCTTCCGGTCGACGTAAATCCGTTCGTGTCCCTGTCCAATCAGAACCCTTCCCCACCCCAGACGATGAGCGGAATTAAATAAAGACGATTTAACGTGTTTTCCATGTGAACCTCAATTCAGAATTATTATTTCCATGTAAACTCGAAGGAGAATAATTTAATTCCGAACTATTTAATTCGAAACAATTAATTTAGAATTAAAAAACATCATGTAAACGTGGCCGGTGAACTGAACACTGTAAACACAGTATTCTTCTTGTAAATAATAATGTGCACATTTCTTTAGTAAATAATCTACATAAGGACAAATAATTGCACAACAGAATTTCAAGAAACTTTAAATAAGAAAAGTGAAAATTTCTCCATGAAGACTCGGTCTGCTGCAGAGGACGTCTGGACACCGAGGGAGAGTGAGAGATTTCAGGGGATTCTGTTGGCACCGACTTCCTGCTTCTCTCCGCGGACTTTGGGCGGAGTTTTGGAGGATTCAGGGAGCCTGGTTTTCTGGTGCCCAACGCGCTGAGTGTGATGTGCGTGTGCAGCGCGACGGCACTGGCTCTGCGCCTCGTCATTTTGGTCTTAAATGTTCGTATGAACCTGCTCCTGCTCCAGGATCCGGGTTTTTTTGTTCCCGTTGTTTGGTCTATAATAATATCCTAATCTAGAGCCTGGCTCCAAATTCGCCCCTTAGGCCTCACCATTGCTTCTTTTGAGTGGAGCTGAGGATTATGTCACACTCACTTCTTTATTTAATGACACTGTAAAATGTGACTGATTAAACAAAAACGTTCAGTTCTGACCAAAGTGAGAGCTGCTAGAGCGGAGCTAACGCAGCTCAGAGCAAGGCCAGGCGAACTCTTATAAAACTAACTTTTAAGCTCCTCAAGGATTTAAAATATCCAAAAAGCTCATGCTGTGAAAATACAGAAGAATCCTACAAACCCCGCCCTTTGTGAAAGCTCTGCGGTCAGGTCAAAGGTCAGAGGTCTATGGGAGAATTCTAACTCACATAACGCACTTTGTTCCTGAGATCAGACTCTTTCCTGATCTACAGCGCAGAAGTCCCCTGAGCTGAACATTTAAGAGTCCCTGTGTTTGTGCGTCATTTACAGCAGATCCTCGAGGACTTTCCCTCTGGTCTCTTTCCTCCAGGTCTTCTGGTGTTGAAAAGTCAAACTCCTCAGGATCATGTTCGAACTCACCACACTTCAGTTCAGCTGGTGCACAGACTCCAGCCTCTGTGACATGAGCACGTTCAAGGTTCCTCAGTGACTATCGTACTGGGGAGAGGCAGGACACAGAAACCTCTTTTAAACATTTATTTTGTACAAAGAAAAAGGTTTTCAGTTTATAGACAGTTGGAAAGGCAGTACCTCTGCAGTTTCTACCCTGATCTAAGAAGGTTCAGTATTGGGTTTTATTTAAGGTCGTCAAAGAAACAGTCACGTCTTTGTCCTCTCCCCGTCGTTTAAGGACGAACCCAAACATCATCGAACGGCCGAGGTGTGTGTTAGTGGAGTGTGTGGTCAGATGCACTCAGCATGTTGTGTAGTTGTGATGGTGCAGGTTCTGTGAGGACTCCAGACCCAGACGGACTTTTACAAACTCTATGTAAACATCAGCTCAGCTTTTCAAACACTTTTTACAATTTTGAGTTCACTTCACATGACGCAAAGAACATGACTGAAATCAGCAGCATGAAACACAAAAACATGAGGACGTTTACAAGAACAATACGAAATCTGAAAATTATTTATCAAAAAACAAACATTTTAACACCAAATGGAGTTCCTCCAATCGGCGGCTCCTCGACATGACAAACCTGAGCTGAACTCACAGGACAAATCAATGTGCAGTCCACAAAGTCCACACACGTATACACACAGATACACATAGACACACACCAGACAGACACACACACACACACACACACACACACTCTTGTACTGAGCCCAGTGTCCTGTAGCTTCAGTCTGGGAACCATGTTCACCCGCGCGCTGCTCTGTGAGACTTTTATCTCATTAAAACACGATAGAAACACGATAGACACACGATAGACACACGATAGACACACGATAGACACACGATAGACACACGATAGACACACGATAGAAACACGATAGACACACGATAAAAACACGATAAAAACATGACGGTGCTTTTGTTTGTGTTTCAGTCGTGTTCGCTCTTTTCTTCAGCGCGGAGCAGCTCTGGACCTCAGCTCACGGTGAGTCTCACACATCACAGTGTACAGTGTGTTTTAGTGGATTAGTGGTAATTTGCTCTTGTGTTACGTTTTTATTTCTAATTTTTACAGTCGGTCAGATTTTGTCTTTGTCTTTTTAGTCAGATTATTTTGAGTTTTTATCTATTTCTTGTAAAATTCTCATATTAAGGTTTTAAACAATGAAATACCATGGAAGTCTTGTTCATTAATTCACAAAATGATCATTGTGAGGGACACTGGAGTTCAGAGTAATACTTGTGTTTATTCTATAGCTGCTTTCAGGTGACATCAACATTCTATAACAGAGGTCTTCAACAGAGGGTCACGACCCCTAGGGGGGCATGGAGGTACTGCAGGGGGGTCACGAAATCTTTGTTTGTTTTTTTTAATATTTCTTCATTTTTGAAGGCTGAGGATGAACTGGTTTTCAGTGGACCAAACATGTTCATTTTGTCTTTTGTACTTGAACTTCTTGGGTTCTTTTTTAAAGTCAATACAGTAACGTGTATTTACCTTGTCGACATGTTTCTGTTGCTGCATCTTCAGAACTGTCCCCGGTGTTGGTGGTGACGTGTCGTATATCAGCTATTGTTACTTCCTGTAGGCGTGGTCAGCTGTTGTTACTTCCTGTGGGCGTGGTCAGTTGTTGTTACTTCCTGTGGGCGTGGTCAGCTGTTGTTACTTCCTGTAGGCGTGGTCAGCTGTTGTTACTTCCTGTAGGCGTGGTCAGCTGTTGTTACTTCCTGTAGGCGTGGTCAGCTGTTGTTACTTCCTGTAGGCGTGGTCAGCTGTTGTTACTTCCTGTGGGCGTGGTCAGCTGTTGTTACTTCCTGTAGGCGTGGTCAGCTGTTGTTACTTCCTGTAGGCGTGGTCAGCTGTTGTTACTTCCTGTAGGCGTGGTCAGCTGTTGTTACTTCCTGTGGGCGTGGTCAGCTGTTGTTACTTCCTGTAGGCATGGTCAGCTGTTGTTACTTCTGACGTCCTGAACAAGACGTGTGTGTCTGTGTGTGTATCTGTGTGTGTGTCTCTGTGTGTGTCTGTGTGTGTGTGTGTGTGTGTGTGTGTGTGTGTGTGTGTGTGTGTGTGTGCGCGCAGATGTCCACCGTCCAGCAGGGGGCAGAGTGGTGCAGCTGCGGTTGGAGGTGGACGCCCCAGACCCCAGGAACCTGTCGTTAGGGGGCTCTGTGCTGATCACATGCTCCACGGACCAGAACCAGGACCAGACTGGGACCAGGACCAGACTCCGACTGGTCCAGACCACCCTTGGGTCCATTCAGGTGACGTGTGTGTGTGTGTCTGTGTGTCTTGTGTGTGTCTGTGTGTGTTGGTGTGCATCTGGAGTGTAGAGCAGACATGAGCCCTGACAGATTCAGTTGTGTTTCAGGTGTTGGCGTATGGCTCCCCGGGGCCCCTCTCCTTCACTCTGGGCCCCGTGACTCTGGAGCACAGGGGCCTCTACAGCTGTGAGGCTGACGGACCCAACCAGAACCAGGACCAGAACCAGGACCAGGACCAGGACCAGAACCAGGACCAGGACACTACTGTGAAGTCAGACCACAGGCTCATATGGGTCCAAGGTGAGAGACACTGAGAGACAGACTCCTCTGTGGAGTCTGCATGTTCTCCCTGTGCCTGTGTGGAGTCTGCGTGTTCTCCCTGTGTCTGTGTGGAGTCTGCATGTTCTCCCTGTGCCTGTGTGGAGTCTGCGTGTTCTCCCTGTGTCTGTGTGGAGTCTGCATGTTCTCCCTGTGTCTGTGTGGAGTCTGCATGTTCTCCCTGTGTCTGTGTGGAGTCTGCATGTTCTCCCTGTGTCTGTGTGGAGTCTGCATGTTCTTCCTGTGTTTGTGTGGAGTCTGCATGTTCTCCCTGTGTCTGTGTGGCCAGCAGGATGAATTCTCCCAATTTTTATGAGTTCACAAACTCTTGAGACTCCATGTTGTTCGTGTCCGGCTGAAGCGCTCGCTGGTGATAGGTTGGACACTGACCAATCACAGAGCAGCACTGTAGTTTGGGTGGAGCCAGCGTTTGTGAAAAATGAAAGAGCGAAGTCTTTTCTCTCAGCTGGATTTAACCAAACCTTTAACTTCTCTGCTCTGCTGTTGAGACACTTCCACCAATCACTGAGTTATAAAAATAAAATAAAATCCTCCAGCTAAGGTCCTGACCAAGACCAGCTGAGGTCCTGACCAAGACCAGCTGAGGTCCTGACCAAGACTGGCTGAAGTCCTGACCAAGGCCAGCTGAGGTTCTGACCAAGACCTGGTCCTGCTCAAGATCTGGAGATGGTCCCACTGCTCCTGACAGGTGTAATACCCCAGAGGACACTGGAGGACGGGTCAAATGCAGATTTAACCCAGATGTTAAATTTCTTCTTTCTTTCAGACCCGGCGGCGGCGGTGTCAGTGCAGTTGTCTCGCGTTCGGAGAGCCCACTTTTTTCACGGTAAAACTCTGATGGTGAGCTGTGCGCTGCCTACGGGGGGCGCCGCCGAGTGGAGGATCATGAGGTGAATCCTTATTAAGAACAGGAATTTATTTACGGACAAAATAGTGAAATAAAAACCCCAGGGTCATATAGAGCGGGTCAAAGGTCAAAGGTCAGAGTGAGGAGCCTGACAGCAGCAGGTACAGACAGAGGGGCCACGCTTTATACACACAAACTGAACTGGAGCCAGAGTCCATGGAGCCCAATAACGCCCATGTTATGGTTGTCATTTATTATTTTCTGTCAAATCATAAATCATAATTATGTAAATGAAACACGTTTTGGTCCTTGTTTACATTACGGTTGCTAAGTAACAGTTATGGAATTACCCTTAAGGAGGAAAAACATCTTAAATATAAAGACATGAACTGTGTAGTAGGGAAATGAGAACAGTCACCGGACTAAAGTTTGTGGGGAGTCTGCCATATTAGAACAGGTTAAAGCCACACTGTGGGACCTTTCCTCTTGTTTTTGTGTGTGTTCAGTGCGAGTGAGAAAGACGGGGACATCTCTGAGTGTCCGGAGCAGCAGCGCTTGGGGGACCTCCTCAGCTGCTCCGTCTCCTCCTCTTTGTTCCCCCAAAAAACTCGACTCTTCAACCTGTTCTGGTGCGAGTCCTCCACCGGCCTCCAGAGCAATGTCCTCAACCTCACAGACGCCGGTGAGACACAAGACCTGGTTTAGACCTGGTTTAGACCTAGTTCAGACCTGGTTCAGTCCTAGTTCAGACCTGGTTCAGTCCTGGTTCAGTCCTGGTTCAGACCTGGTTTCACCCTCTCGTTGCTGCAGAGATAAAGGAGCAGAACAGTCGTGAGTTGTTGGTGACTCGATTCTCCGTGGCTCCAGCCTGGTTCCTTCATGATGGAAACTCTGTGACGTTCTTCTGTGAAGTCAAAAAAGACGACCACCAGAACAGCCAGAAGCTCCACCTGCAGCTGCTCCACACACACATGGGCTCTGGCAACATCACGGTAAAACTACTGTTCTGGGTTAGACCTGGTTTAGTTCTGGTTTACACCTGGCTTAGTCCTGGTTTAGTCCTGGTTTCGTCCAGGTTTTGTCCTGGTTTAGTCCTGGTTCAGTCCTGGTTTAGCCCTGGATTAGTCCTGGTTCAGTCCTGATTTAGTCCTGGTTCAGTCCTGCTTTAGCGTGTCTTGCTCGTGTGGGGTTTGAACCTCTCACTTTGCTGTTACGTCTGTTCAGGTGGTCCTGAGCCAGCCGGCGACCCGCCCCATAAACTACACCGTGGACTCCGTTTCCCATGAGCACCAGGGAGTGTGGACGTGCTGGGACGACGGGTCTGTGCCTCATGTGTTCAGCCTGCCCTGGCATCACTTCCTGTTGGTCCAAGGTCAGCGACTGTGGGTCAAAGGTCACAGAAACATGAGGTTTTCTCACTCACAGATTGTTTATATAAATGCACAGAAACACCCAGCCACTCTGTGGAGGAAACTCATTTCGGCCACTTGTATCTGCGATCTTGTCCTTTCGGTCATTACCCAAAGCTCATGACCATAGGTGAGGGGAGGAACGTAGACTGACGGTAAATCCAGAGCTTTGCCTTTCGGCTCAGCTCCTCTTCACCACAACGGTCCGGTACAGCGACCACATCACTGCCGACGCTGCGTAGATCTACTTGTCAATCTCCTGCTCCGGTCATACAGGGACTGGACAGCCCTTAGCAAAGAACTGGTTGTGCAAACTCCCATGAAGCCTCAAGCACCCGATGGAGAGTAAAGAGCTGGCCCAGTGTTCCACGGCCGGAACGAAAACCACACTACTCCTCCTGAATCCAAGGTTCTACTATCGGTACCCTGGAATAGACCTTACCGGGGAGGCGGAGGAGTGTGATTCTCCTGTAGTTGGAACACACCCTCCGGTCCTCCTTCTTAAACAGAGGGACCACCACCCCGGTCTGCCAGTCCAGAGGTACTGTCCCCGACCGCCACGCGATGCTGCAGACGTGTCAGCCAAGACAGCCCCACAACATCCAGAGACTTAAGATACTCAGGACGGATCTCGTCCACCCCAGCCTTGTCACCAAGAAGCTTGCCAATCACCTCAGTGACTTCAGCCAGGGTGATGGATGAGTCCGCCTCTGAGTCCCCAGCCTCTGCTTCCTTCTCAGAAGACGTGACGGTAGGATTGAGGAGATCCTCAAAGTATTCCTTCCACCGTCTGACAACATCCCCAGTCGAGGTCAACAGCTCCCCACCTGCACTGTCGGGCGGTTTACCAGAATTTCTTTGCGGCCGTCTGATAGTCCTCCTCCATAGCCTCTCTGAACTCCTCCCAACCCGGGTTTTTACCTCTGCGACCGCCTGGGCTGCAGCACGCTTGGCCCGCTGGTACCTGTCAGCTGCCTCAGGAGTCCCACGAGCCAACAAGGCCCTATAAGACTCCATCTTCAGCCTGATGGCATCCCTTACTTCCGATGTTGATTATTATAGATCCATGGTTCCAAACAGGAAGTGAGCAGGGGGTAGAAACACAACTCGTGACTAGACGCACAAACTCCCTGTGTTAGAACATGTGTTATCTCCATTTGAACATGTCCATTTTAGCCGCCCTCATCTGTTTTAAAATATGATTGGCCCATAGAAGGTTGTGATGTTGTCTGAACCCAGCAGAGTACCACAGGCCAAATGTTCCCCATTCTTTTGATTCAGATGACTCGGCTCCGGTCGCCACGGTTACCATTGACGTCCTGAGCCACAACAGAACTCAGTTCTTCAGCAATGAGCGGATGACTGTGGGCTGCAGTCTGCCCCAGGGCGAGTACGACCGCTGGAGCCTCATGAGGTATGTCTTTAGACCTAGACCTCTGTGTGACGGGGGCGTGTCTCTGTGTGACGGGGCGTGTCTCTGTGCAGGGTGTGTCAGTGGACCGGCGTGGTGGAGGCGTGTCCTGGGGCGCAGGTGTCCGGGGGCGTCCTGAGCTGCTCACAGAGGATGGGGTACCCCTGGAGCAACTGGCTGTACTGGTGCCAGTCTGACCCGGGCCAACAGAGCAACTTCCTCAACATCAGCAACACCGGTACCACCGAGAGACTGGCACCACCTGCAGACTGGCACCACCCGCAGACTGGCACCACCCACAAACTGACACCACCCACAGACTGACACCACACACAGACTGGCACCACCCACAGACTGACACCACACACAGACTGACACCACCCACAGACTGACACCACCCACAGACTGACACCACACACAGACTGACACCACCCACAGACTGACACCACCCACAGACTGACACCACACACAGACTGACACCACCCACAGACTGACACCACCTTAACACTAACACCTGTACCACCCGCAGACTGTACATATACATTTCTAATCCACTCGCCGCCACCGCGTTCTAAACAGAAAGTGAAACTGTGCCGACTGATATTTCCCAGAATCCTTTGTTCCAGTGAGTGCGATTCCGTTTGTGTTACAGTGGAATGTTTGTTTGCAGTGATCCACAGTGTCCTGGAAGCTCCGCCTCTTCCTGTGACGGAGGGCGATGACATCACTCTGCGCTGTTTAGAGAAAGACCGAAAAACGGGTGCCATCACTGCGGCGCCGGCGTTTTACAAACACCGCGGCCGAACCATCAGGTGAGTCAGGCCGGGAGCTGTAGAATTAAACCCAGAGACACTGAGGATGGGTCAAATGCAGGTGTAACCCAGAGACACTGAGGACGGGTCAAATGCAGACAGTAATGAGCCTGTGTTTTTTTAGTTGGAGTGTTGTGGAAACGTTCACTCTGAAAAATGTGACCAAAGAAAACGAGGGACTGTACAGCTGCAGAGTGAAAACAGACGTGACGACAGGAGAAAGTTACATCACTGTGAAAGGTCAAACACACACACACACACACACAGACACACACACACACACACACACACACACACACACATTCTCGCAAAGCCCACAAAGTGAGGTCTTAGTTAAAGACCTTCAGAGTGAGGACTTGCCTTTCCCAGTGTTTTAAGAACAAACAAATTCACTTTCCTGACACTAGATGGAGCTGCAGAGCTATACACTCCATTCATACAAATGTAGAAGAAAGATTTAAGAAAAAGTTTTTAACCATCAGAGTGAGGACCTCACACCATGTGACATGAACCTGACCTCACTGACCTCAACAATGACTCAGGAGCAAAACAAAGACACATTTGGAGCATATTAGCCTTTATATTTTTTTTGCAAAACAACTTTAACAAACAACTTTAACAAACCAAATTATAAAAACTATTCATTTGTGGGTTTACAAGGTCAGTGATGCAGTTTTAATCTAAATTAATGCATAAAATGGAGATTTGACAGGCTGCAAATTAACACATTAAAAAAATAAACATAAATAAAAAAATCTCTCTCTATATATATAAATGTATAAAATAATATTTAACACACTGTGCCTCATCTTCTCGACCCGTTTGCTTTCAGGCATTAACCTATTTTTCACGGTTGTGTCAAAGTTGATACAACAGTTACTGCTGAACACAAAAAAATATCTCGATTGGTTGCATTATTTTAGATTGATTTGAATAATTATATTTTCTAAGGCAGGGTGTGATTCATGTTATAAAATAAAATTTCACAGATTTAACCAAATATGTTGAATAGGTACTGGTTGGCCCTGTTCTAAGATGACATGGAGAGAATTACTCAGACCATAGTAACTGTATTCAAATTTAATGTAGGATTTAAACCTAAACACTCAGCAGCTGAGTCCTATTTGTGAAGAAAGGCTGAGGAGTCCTGTCTTAAACTTAATACTAACATGAATTTAATGCATTAATAACATTTTAAAATAGTGTCACGAATATGAACTTATCTGCATGAAAATAATCCTCTCCTGGAGTCACTGAAGCAGATTATGGATTGTTGTGAACTCCTCACACTCAAAACTTGAGGTTAACAGAAGAAGCTCGGCAACATTCAGCAATGAGGCAATATATTTGAACCCAACTCTGAAAATCAACCTTCACATTTTCTCTCCATGAAGAGAGCCACACAAACCTCTGCAGCCTGAACAACTTAAAAGAGCTTTTTATTTACTCTGAGTATCTCGTATACGAAATACTTGACGTCCTTCCAGGTGCGGTTGTTCAGAGCTGGAGACTCCTGTGTGATGCACAACATACAGGCCTGCTTCCCCGGGACTCGTCTCAGTGCTATGAACTTCCTCATCCTCCTCTGCACTGCGCTCCTCTCCTCCTCACTCCACGCTCGCTTTGTCTTTGTCTGAGCATCTGATGAGAGAAACGAGAGACAAATTTAGCGCCACTGATCCAAAAGAGCAGTTCAAAATATCAGTTCAATTTTTTTGTGTGAATAATTTGTAAAAATACAAATTTTTCACACAAATTGTCTAAAACGCTTCAAACAGAAAGTGGGAGTGCATTTAATCTTTGAAATTCTGATTGAACCATTGCGCCACAATTATATTAACTCAAAAAAGACTAACTGTTTAATATGTTATTGACAAGTTATTGCTATTTAACTTTAGTTTTTGTGAATTTGAGCCTTCGCTTGTCCCAGACAAATGTCTAAATGAAGAATTAAACAAGTGTTGAATGAAGAACAGAAGCTCTCACCTTGACTGCTTTCATTTCCACGTCTTTTTCTGGAGGGTTTCACAGACTTCTGCTCCAGAAGGGTTTCCTCTCTGGCTGCTGCTCCATCAGACTCTGAAGAGAAAATAACAAAATAATCAACTTTTGTAATATGCTTTTTGAGAATTTATTAAACTTTTCCATAAAACAGGTGAAGCTGTAAACTTAAAAGAATAAACAATTGTTTTTCAGCTGATGAATCAAATAAGACACATCCTCCTGGAGCCATCTCCACTGTTTCTGCCCAGTGTTGGCCATTTTAGTGTAAATTAGAGTAATTTGCATTTTGTGATCTGAAGTTTTGAGTGTATTGCCCACTCATGGCTAAAAGATGAACAGCAGTTTTGAATTTTTGAGGTACAAACCATCCATTCTGACTCATGACAACACAGATCTGACCAGTTTACAGACTGACAGAGTTTACGATTTCTTGGACATTTTTCAGAGAATATGAATGGTAAATAAAGGGACTCCACAAATTCCACAAAAAACAGGAGGTAGTTATTGACGTTAAAGGAGACAGCACACATTTATGTAGTTTCTGTCGTCATTTTGACTTCACCAGAGAAAACACTGTGCACCAAACCACTAATCATGAGTGGAAGTGTGTTTTCATTCATATTCTCAAGAAAACACACAAACAACATGAGGCCCGTGTCATATGCTCCACAGACACTGTAGCGACGACAGCACCAATTTGGAGCAGATTTGAGTTGAGTTTTCTCTGTGGCAAAAAGAGGCCGGTTCCCTAAACCACTGAACACTCCTGTGGAATGGTTTTACTACGTCACTGGTTCCTACAGGGGCTGTTCTGCTTGGGTTCCATAAAACATTTTTGGTTCAGTCAGATTAGATTATTTCATAGGAGACAGTGCAATTTCAAGAAACACAGGATTAAAAGATTAGAAAAAAAAATAGAATTAGTGAAAATTTTTGGCAATTGTGGCAATTTTTCATCTGCTGTCCCCTGGCTGTGATGTTTGAGGGCAATAAAATAGAGGAACAGGACAAAGACACACAATGTTTTATTGTTGTAGTTGAGACTAAATTTGTGAATGAAATGTGTCAACATCTTACCATCAGTGCACTTGTTGGTGCGTCTCTTTCTGGGTGGTTTACATCCTGCAGCCTGGGTCAGGAGGAGTCCGTCCTCTTCATCGGACTCTGATGGCAAAATCACAAAATTATAATAAAATGTTTTCTAAATGAAGAATAAAGTGTTGAATATGTCTGTGGTCTGGAGCAGAACAGAAGCTCTCACCTTCACTGCTGCTCTTTCTTTTCTTTCCACGTCTTTTTCTGGAGGGTTTCACAGACTTCTGCTCCAGGAGGGTTTCCTCTGTGGCTGCTGCTCCATCAGACTCTGTTTCATCCATGTGCTTCATTTGTAAATGACGCGCCATTTTTAGGTTGGACTTTTTGCAATAAACACAATAATGAGCCTTGTCCCACACTCTCCTCCCATCTTTTTTCTGACTGCTTTTAATTTTCATTTCTATGATCTCTGCGTTTCTTTTAAGAATGTCCTTTTTGGAATAAGTTTTTGCAGGTTGACTGGACTGTGTTGGCTTTGTTTGGGATTCACATGACAGATTGGTGCGGACTGAGGCATTGCTGCAGGATGAAGAGGAGCTTGGACTTCCTGGAGGCTTGTAGTCCTTGTCGGACACGTCTGATGTGTCTCGATGAGGTGAACTTACTGTAGAATCAGGCGGATCCTCTGGGGTTTTAACCTGCAACATATGATTTAAACATTAAGTGCAGTGAACAGCACAGGTCAGATGAAGCTGCAGACACAGACTGCATCACATGCATCGTCTCCACATTTATACCATTGTAGGAGTTTGAACCCACTGAGAAGATCATTTGTGATTTGTAAGTGTTCTACTGTTAACAAACCCTTTTACTAAACACTTGCACATGTGCAAAATGAGTTAAATTACAAAGACTTTCGTTGACTAAAACTAATAATAAATGTAGATATTTGAGTGCGACTAAAAGTTGTGATATTTATGGCAAATGATCCAAAATAAACCTAAATGAATGAAAGAGGAGAGAGAGATGAGATCCAAGTTCACGTCATACCAGAAACATCACAACAAATACAGAAAAATACATCTGTCTCATCACAACGTCCAATGTAGTCTCTTAAATTCCTAGCTAAAACTAAAAGTAACTGTCTAAATCTTGACTAAAATTAAAACTCATTTCTTGTAGTTAAAAGATGAAAACTAAAACTAAATTAAAATCTCTTGTCAAAATAAACACTGGACTTTACACTGGACTATGGTTTTAAACTTGATGCCCAAATTAGCTCTGTGGTGAAGACCAGCTTTTTTCACTTGAGGCAACTGGCCAAAGTGAAACCGATTTTATCTCGCCACAATTTTGAAATTTTAATCCATGCTTTTATTACCTCTCGTTTAGATTACTGTAATTCACTCTACACTGGTCTTAGTAAAACCTCCTTTCCCGCTTACAGCTGGTGCAGAACGCAGCCGCTCGTCTTTTAACAAGATCACGTAAATTTGACCACAAATCCCCCGTCCTTCAGTCACTTCACTGGCTCCCTGTGCACTTTCGCATTGATTTTAAAATTCTTTTATTTGCTTTTAAATGCCTCCATGGTCTGGCCCCTCAGTATCTGTCTGACCTGCTTGTACCTCACACTGACTAGAAACAAGATGGCTGCCGACACACAAGGCCTGAGGAAACAACGACTTCATAAAACTAATGTTGTTTAAAACGTTCACTTAATGTTTTAATGTCAACTCTGTTTACAGTGAGATTAATTCTTTGTCACTTTCACATAAAGACAGCTTTACACAAAGACACAGAGTTGTGTGAGCAGCATGTGCAGCACTGTTCAGCCTCAGGTCAAGGTCACACAGAAATATCAGTAAAATACTCACAGGAGCTGATCTTCTCTCACATTTCTCATGGTGGCTTCTTAAAATCCTCATTCTTCTAATCAGTCTCTTGATGCTCGCTGGATTCTCTGGAGGCATTTTCTCTTTGTTTTCAGCAGTTTAAATCGCGCTCGGGTCTTTCCAAACTCCACAGGTCAGCTCTGCGCTCTCATTGGGTAATTACCAGGGCAGTCATGACAACAGGGTTCTGATTGGTCGAGCCCAGCTGACTTTTTTTTTTTTTACATGCAGTGGTTCCCTCCGAATATAAAATCTAGTGTTAAACCAACAAAACATTATTTTGTCATTTTTATATGAACTAATTAGAATGATAAAATGTAAGAACTTTGAAGTTTAATTTGAGAAATATTAAACAACCATGTAATATTCAGGAGTAAATGTCTGTAGTTTTAAGGTGTGATATTAAGTGTGGGTCTGCAGCTGCAGAAGCACAGCTCTGATTGGCTGAAACACTTTTCAGTCGAAACATTGTTTCAAAGAGTCTGAGCTGCAGAACCTGCCTCTGTCTCTGAGTCTGAGTCTGAGGGATTGTGTTGTGCAGGATTCTGCCTCTGTCCTGCAGCAGAGAATGATTTGACTTTATGAAATTAGGGAAAAAAAAGTTTTACGTTAGTTTTACTAATTCCTAATATAAGTTTTACTAATTCCTAATATAAGTATAAGTGTGCACAGCTGAACACTATATTTGTCATTTTACATACATCAGTTTTAAAGTGTCATGTCTTTGACCTGTGACTGCAGAACAAAACCCTGCACAACACAATAATGCACAACACAATCTTTCACACAACACAATCCTGCAGCTCAGACTCAGACATTTTGAAACACTGTTTCAGTTTAAAGTGTTTCAGCCAATCAGAGCTGTGCTTCTGCAGCTGCAGACCCACACTTAATATCACACCTTAAAACTACAGACATTTACTCCTGAATATGACATGGTGGTTTAATATTTTCTCAAGTTAAACTTAGAAATTTCTTACATTTTATTAGGCCACTTTGCACATTTAAAATGTCGTTTTATAAACTACTTTAAAATAAATAAGTTACAACCATGTAATATCAGGAGTAAATGCCTGTGGTCTCATTAGATAAATTCTAATCATTGTCTGCATTGTCACAGTCATGGATGTGTGAGGAGATTCCAGTTTCTGCAGAATCCTGCACAACACAATCTCACACAACACAATCCTGCAGCTCAGACTCAGACTCTTTGAAACAATGTTTCAACTGAAAAGTGTTTCAGCCAATCAGAGCTGTGCTTCTGCAGCTGCAGACTCTCACTGTGTCTTAATATCACAGCTAAAAACTACAGACATTTACTCCTGAATATTACATGGTTGTAACTCATTCATTTATATCAGACATATTATAAAACTACATTTTAGAACTTAAAGTTTAATTTAGGCTAAGATGGAAAAAATCCATGTAATATTGAGATATAAATTACTTTTTAAGTTTTCTTTTAACTTTAAGATTTTTTTTTTAAACCATTCCTGTTTTGGCAGCAGTATCTGTTTCTGTAATTTAATAAATTTTATTTATGTAGATATTTGACACATATTTTTTGTGCCCCTTTTTTCAACATAAAGTCAAAATATTAGTTTGTAGAAGATTCCAGATCAAAAAGCCTGATATGATGCAATACTTGTACTGTCCACTAGGGCACACTTGAGTAATTTCACCTGCAGTACTCGCCTCGGCCAGAGAGGGCGCTCCAGAGCAAAATCTGTGTGAAAATCAGGTGGAAAATACTCATTTTTCTATCGTTTTGAGGACTTTCTCTGGGAAACACCAGGGCACCTTCAGGATGCCTCAACATCATTTTTTTCTGTTGACAAAGTGAGGACACCCCAAAATGTCCTCACTTTGAAAAATGGTCCTCACTCTGTTGGTCTAAAACCCGTGATGGTCCTCACACTGTAGGGTTCGTGAGAACAGACACACACACACACACACACACACACACACAGACACACACACACACACACACACACACACACAGACACAGACACACACACACACACACACACAGACACAGACACACACACACACACACACACAGACACAGACACACACACACACACACACACACAGACACAGACACACACACACACACACACAGACACACACACACACACACACACACAGACACAGACACACACACACACACACACACACACAGACACAGACACACACACACACACACACAGACACACACACACACACACACACACACACACACACAGACACACACACAGACACACACACACACACAGACACACACACACACACACACACACACACAGACACACACACAGACACACACACATACACACACACAGACACACACACAGACACACACACAGACACACAGACACACACACACACACACAGACACACAGACACACACACACACACACAGACACACACAGACACACGCACACACACACAGACACACGCACACACACACACACACAGACACACACACACACACACACAGACACACACACACACACACACACACACACAGACACACACACACACACAGACACACACACACACACACACACACACACAGGTCTGGTGCAAGTCGTTTCCTCGTCACAAACACCTGGAGTTGTGTTTTGTTTCATTCACATGTTTAACACACAAACCTGCAGATTTAACACGAGTTCTTCTCTCAAACTGAAAACACTCTGTTCCACCTTGTGATGTCATCATGTGGTGATACAGGAAGTGCTCCACTGTGTTTTTAAACTCCACACACCTTCACTAGAATCATTTGGATCATTTTCGGACTGAGTGTGTATCACATGAGTTTTGTGTGATGCAGGTCCTTTATTTTTTTTTAATTTATTTATTTATTTGAAAGGGACAGTGCACATTAATGAACATATGAAAACTTGTGTTGTGTTTGTGTCTCTGCAGCTCGGCCTCAGAAGAGCGACTAGAGCCTCCAGTCTGCAGCTCCAGGTCAAATCGAGTCAAAGCAGATGAATTGAAATAAATGAGATGAATCCTGTTTCTCGTGTCCTGTTGTTGTGGTCGTGTCTCGGGCTGGATTGGGCTAACGGCTAACGGCTAACAGATAACACTGACATGAGTAAAGCGTGAGAACGAATAGACCAACTGTCTCATATGATGACATTTCAGATCATTTCAGATCAAGAAGGTGATTTAAAGAGTGTGTTAAACCCTCCATAAGGTTAGCCTGTACGAGGCTCCGCCCACAAGTCTACGTCCCCCATGCTCCCACAGTACGAGTCTGTACGAGGCTCCGCCCACAAGTCTACATCCCCCAGGCTCCCACAGTACGAGTCTGTACGAGGCTCCGCCCACAAGTCTACGTCCCCCATGCTCCCACAGTACGAGTCTGTACGAGGCTCCGCCCACAAGTCTACATCCCCCAGGCTCCCACAGTACGAGTCTGTACGAGGCTCCGCCCACAAGTCTACGTCCCCCAGGCTCCCACAGTACGAGTCTGTACGAGGCTCCGCCCACAAGTCTACGTCCCCCAGGCTCCCACAGTACGAGTCTGTACGAGGCTCCGCCCACAAGTCTACGTCCCCCAGGCTCCACACGACAATTCTCCATAAATACACAAAAACATGAGACAAAACTGAACACAACAACTGGACAAACCTGATGTGATGTGCAGGAGTTTCATTAGTGCGACGCACACTGAGTGTGTTGGGATAGAGCTCTGAAGGGGGAGGGAGTTAGTACAGAGAGCAAAGGAAGGGGAGACAAAAGTGAAACTCATAAATCTGTTGTTTTGGTGAATAGAACATTTTCAAAACAATAAAAGGAACGTGGAGATCTGTGTGAGGTGTTTGCATCTCTGGCCACGTAAATGTCAGAAAAACGGATGGATTAAAGTGTATTATGTAACTTTACCTGCTTGTTTCCATGGAGATGTCTTTGCTTTGCCTGGACTGCTCCGCAGTATGGCATTAAACTAGCTGAAACCACCAGGCCAAGTCATAGTCAGAACACATTCTTTTCACCAATAAAAACGTGATTCGACGACTTCATAAAAGAAACAAACGAGCTGCCGTCTGCTGTGAGAAACTGTGAGCCTCCACCCTTCATGAACGAGACACATAAACATTATATTTGTATCAGATATGATCTTTCCTTACGCACTGGGAAAACCTGCTCATGGATCAATATCTCCACAGAATCTCTCCAAAACACCAATAATCAATCAGTGACAGAACCGCTCTGTGTCTGGACTCCACTCACGGTTTTTCTGCAAACTACAGAAACATAAACTTCCCTTGTTCCCCATCCCACATACACAGAACAGATAATTCCATGGGCCTTATGAGAATTATAAATAATAAGGATTTGTTGTTAATAAACCTGGTAAACTGCATAAATAAATGAAAAAATACAAAATAAAATAATAACACATAATTAAAGTCAACCAATCAACAAATAAAAACAATAATAAATCAAAAAAAAAATAAAATAAAAATCAAATCTCTCCTTTTTTTTAATGCACCGCACTGTCTTTATGAGGTGCATTAAAGCGCGGCACGTACACAACTGCACACTGAGAAAAATAAAATAAATTACACTGTCATTTAAGGTCAGGCTTTTTGGGCACATGAATAAACGGGAGACTTAAACACCAAAACGAACAACTCATTAACAAACATAACGAGGTTCCTCCAGCTCTTCCTCTTCCACTTGTGGCTCCACAGACGGGCGTTTGTGCTGCGATTCGCTCCATAGTCGAGTCCATCCCCCCGATACACTGTTCAAATCTGTACATCACTTACACAATTAGGCATTTATATTTACTGACACTGAAACCTCACACACACAGACACACACAGACACACACACACACACACACACACACACACACTTTACACCTCGTTGTATGTATTTGTATTGTATTGTTCCATATTGTACTTATTGTATTGTCCTGTTTAATGTTTGTGTGCTTGTGGTTTGTTCCAAATAAAATAAAATAAATAAATAAAACAAAACAAAATAAAATAAAATAAAATAAAATAAAATAAAATAAAATAAAGATATGATTCCTTCTATCGGATCTCTTCAGCTTTGGAGAATACTTCAATAAAGTTATTCACATAAAGTAGAAAATCTGCAACAGCTCCGTCCAACTACACTGAGGAACTGTCGCCCCCTACCTGTTTCCTTGGGTGATGCAGACTCGCTCCACCTGCGTCTCACAGGAATTACCTGGAGATAAAGAAATGAAACTCTGCCACAGGAGGATGATGCTATTTTATTCTTACGTGACAAACATGAAATGAGCAAAACTGTAAAAGGAGCTGTTCAATTGAAAACTACCACTTGATGACATCACAAGGTGGAACAGAGCGTTTGGAGCTTTGGAGATGTAGACAGACTAATAATAAAGAGTTCCTCAAACATGTGAATGAAACAAACACAACTCCAGGTGTTTTTGAGGAGGAACATCAGAACACGACTTAAACCTCACAGGGTCAGTTTTGTGTGATATTGGACCTTTAATAAAAAATGTCGACCTTCGTTTGTTGATAAATGGAATAAACTGTAGAAAAAACATCTCATAAACGTCTCTGGAAAGAGCGTCAGTGTGGCCTGTACGAGTGGAACACCATTTCTCATCACAAAATCAAAACCCCAAATTTTGTGTTTTAGATTCAATCTCATTTAAAATAATGCACAATATGCAGCCAACCAACACTTTGGACATTTTTTAGGTTTCAAATTTGACTTCTTATCTGGAAATTATGGTGGTACACTGGGCCAAAACTCTTCTGATTATGATCTAACAAATAAAAATATAAAGAAACACCTTGAATTCTCCCAGTGTGACGTCATCAGTGTGGGACTCGAAACTCTTTACTTCCTTCATGTTCAACACATTTTTCTACTTTTCTTCACTAATTCTTGATTTGTGTTAAACTATAATTTATTATAATAAGTTTTTATTACCAGATTGAAGTTCAAATAAAAAAACTGTCAGATCCTGATATAAACACTTAAAAATGAACAAGAAATGACACAAAGAGTTCAGGCAGGAGACGTTTTTATGATTTAATCCCACGAGGTTTAGACAATAACAGCAAAGCTCAAATAAATATTATGATTAAATCTTATATTCATAAATGTAAATGTCTCTCTGTATTCAGCCTGGACTGAAACATGAACTCGTCTCATTGTCTGGAAGCAAAAACAGAAAAACAAACAAAAAAAACCTGTTTCTCTTAAAAAGGCAGAGTCGCTCTCTGTAGAGGAGCCTCAGAGCAGCACAAACTGAACAGTCAAACTTTTACAACATGTTTGTGTGTTTTGGATGAATACAGCGTTTTTAAAACATCCTCCATGTTCCTCCTCTTCTCTGGGGCTCCAGGGCTCCCCGACTTCCCTCACCCCAGACACTTCCTCCAGCTTAGAATTAGTGGTTCTTTGTGTCAGACAGGAGAGTTTGTTTATCTGCTTTACTTGACGGTGTAGTGACGGTGTAGAGTTGGTGTAGTGACGGTGTAGTGACGGTGTAGTTATGGTGTAGTGACGGTGTAGAGTTGGTGTAGTGACGGTGTAGTGATGGTGTAGTGACGGTGTAGAGTTGGTGTAGTGATGGTGTAGTGACGGTGTAGATGGTGTAGTGACGGTGTAGAGTTGGTGTAGTGACGGTGTAGTGATGGTGTAGTGATGGTGTAGAGTTGGTGTAGTGACGGTGTAGTGATGGTGTAGAGTTGGTGTAGTGACGGTGTAGTGACGGTGTAGAGTTGGTGTAGTGACGGTGTAGAGTTGGTGTAGTGACGGTGTAGAGTTGGTGTAGTGACGGTGTAGTGACGGTGTAGTGACGGTGTAGAGTTGGTGTAGTGACGGTGTAGAGTTGGTGTAGTGACGGTGTAGAGTTGGTGTAGTGACGGTGTAGTGACGGTGTAGTGATGGTGTAGAGTTGGTGTAGTGACGGTGTAGTGACGGTGTAGAGTTGGTGTAGTGACGGTGTAGAGTTGGTGTAGTGACGGTGTAGAGTTGGTGTAGTGACGGTGTAGAGTTGGTGTAGAGTTGGTGTAGTGACGGTGTAGAGTTGGTGTAGTGACGGTGTAGAGTTGGTGTAGTGACGGTGTAGTGATGGTGTAGAGATGGTGTAGAGACGGTTTGGTGACGGCGTTTCTTTACTTGTTTTTTCCAGACAGTAGGGGTCTGCCTGCCTACTGTCTGATGCCTTCTCTTGCGTCCCATGTGTGTTCCCACCCCAAAGCGTCCCCAGGTCAGCTGAGACACTGTCCCTCCAGAGAGTCCGGGCTCTTAGGGACTTCCTCCCAACGGGACATGAACCCCGCCCCAGGAACACGTCCAGAACAGACGCCAAGTGCAGGAGCTCAAGACTTTATTTTCAACACAATTAAAGGAACATGGTGATCTGAATATGTTCTGAGTTACAGTCAATACCCCCTCTGTAATACCCCAGAGAAGTAAATACCCCCTCTGTAATACCCCAGAAAAATAAATACCCCCTCTGTAATACCCCAGAGAAATAAATACCCCCTCTGTAATACCCCAGAGAAATAAATACCCCCTCTGTAATACCCCAGAGAAGTAAATACCCCTCTGTAATACCCCAGAGAAGTAAATACCCCCTCTGTAATACCCCAGAGAAGTAAATACCCCTCTGTAATACCCCAGAGAAGTAAATACCCCCTCTGTAATACCCCAAAGAAGTAAATACCCCCTCTGTAATACCCCAGAGAAGTAAATACCCCCTCTGTAATACCCCAAAGAAGTAAATACCCCCTCTGTAATACCCCAGAGAAGTAAATTCCCCCTCTGTAATACCCCAGAGAAATAAATACCCCCTCTGTAATACCCCAGAGAAGTAAATACCCCTCTGTAATACCCCAGAGAAGTAAATACCCCCTCTGTAATACCCCAGAGAAGTAAATACCCCCTCTGTAATACCCCAGAGAAGTAAATACCCCTCTGTAATACCCCAGAGAAGTAAATACCCCCTCTGTAATACCCCAAAGAAGTAAATACCCCCTCTGTAATACCCCAGAGAAGTAAATACCCCCTCTTTAATGCCCCAGAGAAGTAAATACCCCCTCTGTAATACCCCAGAGAAGTAAATACCCCCTCTGTAATACCCCAGAGAAATAAATACCCCCTCTGTAATACCCCAGAGAAATAAATACCCCCTCTGTAATACCCCAGAGAAGTAAATACCCCTCTGTAATACCCCAGAGAAGTAAATACCCCCTCTGTAATACTCCAGAGAAGTAAATACCCCTCTGTAATACCCCAAAGAAGTAAATACCCCCTCTGTAATACCCCAGAGAAGTAAATACCCCCTCTGTAATACCCCAGAGAAGTAAATACCCCCTCTGTAATACCCCAAAGAAGTAAATACCCCCTCTGTAATACCCCAGAGAAGTAAATACCCCTCTGTAATACCCCAGAGAAGTAAATACCCCCTCTTTAATGCCCCAGAGACGTAAATACCCCCTCTGTAATACCCCAGAGAAGTAAATACCCCCTCTGTAATACCCCAGAGAAATAAATACCCCCTCTGTAATACCCCAGAGAAATAAATACCCCCTCTGTAATACCCCAGAGAAGTAAATACCCCCTCTGTAATACCCCAGAGAAGTAAATACCCCCTCTGTAATACCCCAGAGAAGTAAATACCCCCTCTGTAATACCCCAGAGAAGTAAATACCCCCTCTGTAATACCCCAGAGAAGTAAATACCCCCTCTGTAATACCCCAGAGAAGTAAATACCCCCTCTGTAATACCCCAGAGAAGTAAATACCCCCTCTGTAATACCCCAGAGAAGTAAATACCCCCTCTGTAATACCCCAAAGAAGTAAATACCCCCTCTGTAATACCCCAGAGAAGTAAATACCCCTCTGTAATACCCCAAAGAAGTAAATACCCCCTCTGTAATACCCCAGAGAAGTAAATACCCCCTCTGTAATACCCCAGAGAAGTAAATACCCCCTCTGTAATACCCCAGAGAAGTAAATACCCCCTCTGTAATACCCCAGAGAAGTAAATACCCCCTCTGTAATACCCCAGAGAAGTAAATACCCCCTCTGTAATACCCCAGAGAAGTAAATACCCCCTCTGTAATACCCCAAAGAAGTAAATACCCCCTCTGTAATGCCCCAGAGAAGTAAATACCCCGTCTTTACTCTTCCGTTCTCTGGGCACATTTGGAGGTTGTGATGTTTCATTCGGTCTCTGGGTTTTTGGCACAGCAGTGGTACCACCTTGCCCCACCCCCTCGCCGCGCTCGGCCCCGCCCCTCTCGGACCGTCCTGGCACCGCTGTCCGAGCAGATGGACTTCCTCAGGGTCCGGATGTGGTCGGCCTGTTCCCGGATCTTAGACTCCAGGTGGGACTGGATCGCCGCCCCCAAAGACTCTGGGTCCAGCGCCGCACCGTAGACCTGCCACGTCATCCCCCACTCGTCCCAGAACACGTCCTGGAGCGGGGGAGAGTCAGAGCCACAACCGGGCCCAACAGAACCACCACCGGAACCACCAGACCCAACACCAGACCCAACACCAGACCCACCACCAGACCCACCACCAGGCCCAACACCAGACCCACCACCAGGCCCAACACCAGACCCACCACCAGACCCACCACCAGAACCACCACCAAACCCACCACCAGGCCCAACACCAGACCCACCACCAGGCCCAACACCAGACCCAACACCAGGCCCGACAGAACCACCACCGGAACCACTAGACCCAACACCAGGCCCAACACCAGACCCACCACCAGACCCATCACCAGACCCAACACCAGGCCCAACACCAGACCCACCACCAGACCCACCACCAGGCCCAACACCAGACCCACCACCAGGCCCAACACCAAACCCACCACCAGGCCCAACACCAGACCCACCACCAGGCCCAACACCAGACCCAACACCAGGCCCGACAGAACCACCACCGGAACCACTAGACCCAACACCAGGCCCATTATAGCGCCCACCAGCCCCACACATGCCCGGCTCAGACCCCACCTTCAGGTCCGGGTTTTGGGTCTTCTGCAAACAGCTGGTCCGACCCGACTCATTTAAAACCACATGCTGCGGAGGAGGGGGCGGGGCACAGCCAGCGCAGCCCTGTGATTGGCGGCTTGGACAGGGAGCGTTTGATTGACAGCTGGTGGTTTGGACCCCGGCGTCGGTGTGCGGTCGGTGGATCTGCTCGGTCATCGTAGACGCCTCACGAAAGCACTGAGTTTGTATTAAACTGCGAGTGGGTGTGACCTTTTTCTCTGGCACGTTTGGGCTGTTCCCATTGGCCCTCGCGGGTCCCCGCGGGCGGGAGCGGAGCGGCGAGGGAGCGGAGCCGTCAATCATCACAGGAGGAGGCGATGGTTTGACTCCAGGTGTTTTGGCTTGTGGTCCTGCTGAAAATAAAACAGAGAAAAATAAATAATGGGCCCTTTAACTCCACAAATGATCCAGACGAGACACACAGGGAGGGCATCTGAGGCACGGGGAGGGCATCTGAGGCACGGGGAGGGCATCTGAGGCACGGGGAGGGCATCTGAGGCACGGGGAGGGCATCTGAGACATGGGGTGGGCATCTGAGGCATGGGGAGGGCATCTGACACAGGGGGAGGGCATCTGAAGCACGGGGAGGGCATCTGAAGCATGTGGGAGGGCATCTGAAGCACGGGGAGGGCATCTGAGGCACAGGGGCAGCAGATTAATGTGCAGTTATGATTTTTTTTTTTAGAAGAATAATTCAGCCTTAGGATCATTTCTCTGGAGATGTCATTGCTCTGTATGTTCCACAGTATGGCATTACACTTATCTCCATGGAGACAAGGAGGCGGCAACACCAGGTGAAGTTACAGTTCAGATCTGCGGAGAGGCGAGTGCCGTAACCATAGACTGTATAACACTCCTGTAAGTGAAGACATGCAAATGGTCCGGTTTAATGCCACACTTTAATTATGAATAAAAATAATTTAACTCTGAATAAAAATGAATTCCACTTTAAAAACACGATGTAAACAGTTACTAAAGAAAATGATTATTTGGAATTAAACTGAATTCCGAAGTAAGTGTGTAAGTGTGTGGTTTATTCGGAGTTTAAAGCCAAATAAATGACGGTGAAAAACGTTTGTATCATGTTTGTGTCAAGTGTGAGTTTTCTTATGGTCGACGTGAGTACGTTTGTGTCCCTGTCCAATCAGAACCCTTCAAGTTTCAGCTTAGTTTTAGCTCCCTGTGCTAAGTCCCTCCCCCTTCAGAGCTCTATCCCAACACACTCAGCCTCTCTGTGCTAAGTCCCTCCCCCTTCAGAGCTCTATCCCAACACACTCAGTGTGCGTCGCACTAATGAAACTCCTGCATCACATCAGGTTTGTCCAGTTGTTGTGTTCAGTTTTGTCTCATGTTTTTGTGTATTTATGGAGAATTGTCGTGTGGAGCCTGGGGGACGTAGACTTGTGGGCGGAGCCTCGTACAGACTCGTACTGTGGGAGCCTGGGGGACGTAGACTTGTGGGCGGAGCCTCGTACAGGCTCGTACTGTGGGAGCCTGGGGGACGTAGACTTGTGGGCGGAGCCTCGTACAGGTCCTTACTGCTAACCATAAACAGGGTTTGAATAGGGCTGGGAGAGATCTCTAGATGACTCAAACACACATGGATGAGTCTCAAACCTCTTCAGGTTTGTGATGAGGAACAACGTTAAAACATGAGAGAAAAAAAATTAAAAATCGATTTTGTGGAATAGCCCCTCTTTAAAAATGAGTTTATATACATTTATTCTTAAAAAGTTAAAATATTTTGGACTTACGTGTAGTCGGACACGAGGACGTTTGAGAAGTTAAATCTGTTTGTTCATTTCTGGATTTCACAAAAAGGCCCAGATGCCCTGTCTGAGTCGCGTGGACAGTCTCATGAGCGCCGGGCGGAGAGGGTCGGGCACAGTCAGGCTCGGGCACAGGGCGGGCACGGCGTTTGGGCAGTGCCTGGTCCCTGGTCCTCTGAGGAGCCTGAAGATCCAGACCCCCCGAGGATTTAAACCAGCTTTTGGGTCTTGGACTGGTTCTGGTCCGGTCCGTACAGTGAAACGTCTCCACAGATTTGGTGCCAGTCCGTTTGCCTGAGAATACTTCTATTTTATCAGACGCCATTTTCCTTTGTCCAAACTGCAGTTTTTGGACTCTGACGTGTCCCAGAAGAGTCCATGAACAAAGACGTTTTCATCTCATCATTTCAGAACATTCCAGGCAAAGCGGTTACATCTCCATGGAGACAAGCAGGTGAGCAGCCTCCGAGAAAAAAAAGTTACACAGGGCTGCTTTAAAAAGGTAAAAGATTAAACATGTTAAATCTCTATCTGACCAAAACCAAAATGACTAAACTAAAGGAAGATGTGAAAAGCTCCGAGCAGCGGCGGGCGCAGACTCTCCCTGTGGTGCTCTCAGGAAACTCTCGTGAATACACCAGGAGCAGAGGGAGGTGCTCACTGCTCACGGCCTTAAAGGCGCTGTACTTGTGCAAATGGAGGGAACATGTTGATTTTCTGGGGTCCACACTGTCCCTGAGATTCCACTTTTGAAGGAGACTGAGGCAGTTTGGTGTGAGCTGTGTTCAGGATGCTGTTTGGAGACACTCGCCTGGTTCAGTTCTTTCACTGTCCAACGTCAAACCAAACCTGAACTGGTCAGTAATAATAAATAAGGTGATTCTGTGCAGGACATTTGGACTGTCGGAACCCCTCCCACCTGTTGCATGGTGAAACTCTTCTGTCAGGCAGGCGGGGGCGCTATCATAGGACTGTGGGGCTGAGGAGTGACTTCGTGGTCACTGTTTGTCAGAGCCTCCCGTGTGTCTCACTTCTTGTTTAATTATTGTGAATGAGGTTCACTATTGTTGTTTATGAGGAAACAGCGGAGCATCGTTTGACCAACAGTGACCCAAGAAGAACTGACTAAACCAGAAAGAAAACTCTGGAGGAGACTGCATCATTTTCATTTATTTTCAGCTTTAAAGCTCCTGCGTCACACACATCTGACCCCTGTGGGCTTTAAGTCATGTTCTAATGTTGTTCCAGCAAACCTGGGTGACGTCACACTCCCTCAGTTCACTTCTTTATACCGTCTGTGGTCATCAGTGAGGACAGGGATTCATAATACAGTATTGTTCTCTCTGCTGTTACGTGGTAAAGGGCAGTACCTCATTTCAGTTTCCCCTGAATGAAGAAATGGTCTTTATATTATGCAGAGTATTGTAACATTTACATTTTAAAGAGAATTTTGACTAATAAAGAAGCTACTGACAGGGCCACTCACTTTTATCCAATCAGGAACAGCCACAGACTGACAGGAGTGTCCTGAGTGTGACGTCACCCACAGTGTTCAGCTCCAAATGAAGCTCACTGAGGCCAGCAGTTACAGCGGCTAATCTGGAGCTCAGGTTCATATTTGGAATGTTGACTGTGAGTATCATAGCAACCAAAGAGCCAATCAGGAGCGAGGCTGTTGAAGGTGACTCCCCTTCCCGCTCACACTGCTGGTTTAGCAGGGAGCGAGTGCTTAGCATCGCTGTCAATCAAATCTGTTGCTAACGCTAGCAGGAGGAATCAAACAAACACAAGTCCAGGTATGTCTGTGAGGAAAATACTCTGTAATACTACAGTATTGTATCGGGCTTAAAGACCACAGACCCACCTATAAAAAGGTGCTCTGCACTCCTCCTGACCTCTGACCTCACCCTGGTAAGTGGACCACGTTTAGGTGCACTGAAATTACTGTGGCAAAGCGTCCCATCCAGAGACTGTGGAGAATCTTCTCTCTGAAGGTACAGTGTGGACTGATGGTCCTGAGGGAATCTCAAATAAACCGGGTTACGTGACAAATGGACGTGGATCAAAATACTGAGCTGAGGATTTGTCTATTTTAAATAAACCATCTCAATGACATAAAGTACATTATGTCTCATGTCATCCCAGTCCTGTCTGCAGCACCTGCTTCTGCAGATTTGTCATGAGACACTTCCTGTATTGTGCTTCAGTGAATCATGTCAGACCCGCCCATATATGGTACTGGGGTCAAAACCCTCAGGAAATGAAAATATACACAAAAGAGGAACTGTGTGCACAAGTTTCTCGGTGCATATCTTAACAGTTTGTCAGTCGTCCTGAACTGACCAATGGGAGAGAGACACAGCCTGAACTGACCAATGGGTGAGGGGGATATAGACGACGTCATCCTCTCCTCTCGTCTGGGTTTATTCAGAAGAACACGCTGGTGAGATGCTGAGAGCAGAAAAACAAATGCTGTAAATAAGGTAAATTAAAATGACTATGTTTAAGACTTCTATTGGGATTTGGGCAGATTATTATTATTATTATTATTATTATTATTATTATTATTATTATTATTAGTTTTATTTTCTTTCATTTCAGCTTTTGCAAATCTTATTTTAGACAAATATGGATCAAATCAAGATAGAAACAGCTTAAAGTTGAATTGTGTAACTTAACACATTAACTCCTGGAAATGTCATTGCTTTGTTACTGCTCTGGAATGTTCCACAGTATGGCATTAAACTCCTCTGTCTCCATGGAGGCAAGCAAGTGACTAGAAAAGTTATATAGAGCAGCTTTTATTCAGCCAATACGTGGGTTTCAGATTTCAGAATTAAATGTGATGATCTCATAAACCAAAGATGTTCCTTTTGTCTTCTTCTGTAATTGAAGTTCTTTTTTAAAGACAATAGAGTAAAGTGTATTTAGCTTGTTGACATGAGGAATGTGAAAAGGAAACATCAGGGCGACTCACCAGAACACAAAAAGACAAAAGCAGAGCAGGAAAACCTAAACTCCTCCATATCAGACCAGTGTAAAAGAAATAACCACATTATGGATTGGGACGGGGCTCGGGTCATCGGATCAGAAAACAACAAGTTCAAACTCTGGATCAGGGAGGACAGTGAAATCAGGAAACGAGGCACGGACAGAATTAACCGAGATGACGGAGCGTTCCTCCTTTCACACACCTGGGACACCCTCCTCCAGAGAGCACCGGGCGACGGGAGGCGTGGTCAGTCTGAGCGACCTGCCAGGTCCATCAGGCTGACCACGCCCACAGGAAGTAACAACAGCTGACCACGCCCACAGGAAGTAACAACAGCTGACCACGCCTACAGGAAGTAACAACAGCTGACCACGCCTACAGGAAGTAACAACAGCTGACCACGCCCACAGGAAGTAACAACAGCTCACCACGCCCACAGGAAGTAACAACAGCTGACCACGCCCACAGGAAGTAACAACAGCTGACCACACCCACAGGAAGTAACAACAGCTGACCACGCCTACAGGAAGTAACAACAGCTGACCACGCCTACAGGAAGTAACAACAGCTGACCACGCCCACAGGAAGTAACAACAGCTCACCACGCCCACAGGAAGTAACAACAGCTCACCACGCCCACAGGAAGTAACAACAGCTGACCACGCCCACAGGAAGTAACAACAGCTGACCACGCCTACAGGAAGTAACAACAGCTGACCACAGACTGACGGAAACGAGGCTGCCAATCAAAGATCCGGTCGTTGAGGCCCCTGCCTTTGACTGCCGCCCAGATCTCCCTGCACCAGCCCCCTATGGATCCTCCTGCGGGTGGTGGTCGATATTATCATACACAGATTTGTGCAGTTTGAATGTTCGACGTCTCTAGGACCATAACATGAGTTTTTCTCAGTATTTCTCTAACGCTCGTCGTTGTTCTCCTTTAAGCTTTCGTCTTTCTTCCCTTGATCGTTGTGGATAAATTCTTCATGAAGAATGTTTATCCTTTGTGGACCTTGTTGGTTGAAGATTTGGTGAAGGGCAGATTTATGAAGCTGGTGGAGAAAACACCATTTACACAGACATTTACACACACACTTACACACACATTTACACACACATTTACACAGACATTTACACACACACTTACACACACATTTACACACACATTTACACACACATTTACACACACATTTACACACACATTTACACAGACATTTTGCTACAAAAAACGTTAACTGGAAGTTCCACAGACCTACAGGGCGACACTTTTGGGCGTTTTGAAAAAGGTCTATAGGGAAATCAGGCCCTTGCCCCCCGTCTGGGAGTATTATCATCACATTCTAGAATCTGGTGGGTTTTCAGATTTCACAGATGTTGAACCTGATCATTTCTCAGTGTCTGGACTCTGGAACTCCCTGTACTGCAACAGAAATTGTATTAAATATTACTGAACTGAAGAAGCAGCTTGGATGAGCTGCGAAACGTATTCGACTAAATAAACTTTTGTTCAGTTGCCAAATTGAATTTTCTCCTTTTGCCTTAAATATTACGGTCCGTTAGAATGTTGTGATGTCACCTAAATGTAACGCTAATTTAAAGGCTAGGCAGTATGACTGCGGCTAAAAATATTAGCCGGAATAGAAGAGCGGTTCGTGAAGGAGCCCAAGGTGTGAATGAGACATACAACCGGTTTGTAGTTATTATATATGTGTATTAAAGTGATATGTGATAAATTAAATAGAACAAAAACAATACAAAGAAATTCAAAAGGTGGAAATGAGTCGAGTCCGTTAACCAAAAATACCCAAGTGTTCTCCACAAGGCTTCATTATTTGCAAGAATTGAGACGCCTTGCCCAACAAAGTGGTCGGCCATTTGAAGAACTGTTAAAAGGAGCTATGGATCAAATGAGTGCATACTTGGGCTTGGTGGCTACTGGAGGAGAGGATGATGATGACGAAGATGGTGATGGTGATGGAGAAGAGAACACGGCTGATGTACTATCTACTGCCACAGTCAGTCAGTCTCAACCAGTGTCCCTGTCCTCCCAAGTGGGGCCTTCATTCGTTAACCAGCCGGGGCCCTCAGTCCAACCTCAAATTAATCTAGCTGCCAACCGTGGCCCAAGAATCTCACTTTCTAACCATGATCTGAACCCACCTGAAATACTACGTGTTGTTGTGGAACATATTGTACGAAAAGATGATTTTAACACCCAGTCTCTGTCTCCATTGCGACTACGCACATTCTTAGGAAAAGTTCCAAAACCCACTCATGAAGTGGATTATGATTCCTGGAAGTCACAGATTGAACTATTGAATGCCGACCCAAGCCTTGCTCCACTACATATCACAAGGCGTCTTATTGAAAGTTTATTGCCCCCTGCCGCTGATCTGGTGAAAAGTCTGGGACCCAATGCCCTGCCTGCCTCATTCCTGCGTGTTCTCGATTCTGCTTATTCCACTGTTGAAGATGGAGAAGAATTATTTGCAAAGTTCTTAAACACTTTTCAAGACCCTGGAGAGAGACCATCTTCATATTTGCAAAGACTCCAATTATCACTCAGCACAGTGGTGAAGCGCGGTGGTATTGCAGCAGCTGATACAGATAAGCACCTGCTAAAGCAATTCTGCAGAGGTTGTTGGGACAACGCAGTAATAAACAAGTTACAACTAGAACAGAAAAAAGATCAGCCACCTTCCTTCGCAGACCTATTATTCACACTCAGAACTGAAGAAGACAGGCAGTCGGCAAAAGAGACACTTATGAAACAACACATTCCTTCTGTAAAACATCGTGCTCATCTCCAAACTCAGAGTGCCAGTGCATGCTCCTGTGGCCATGCGTCAGACGCCAGTGCTATTGAAGATCTGAGAAAACAAATGATGAAACTACAAAGCCAAATGTCCGCCTTGCTGTCCAAGAAATCACCCAGCTCTAAAGTCGATCATAACCAAAACAAACAGAAACAAAGGCAACCCGGCAGACCTAAAGCCATGGTTCTGCTTCAGGTGCGGACAAGACGGCCACATCGCCCCAAACTGTACCGATGAGCCAAATCCCTGTCTGGTAGAAGAAAAGAGGAGACAACTCAAACACAAGCAGCAATCTTGGGCAACCAAAAAACCGTTAAACTAGAGGCAGCTTCTTCAGAGGGACGTGCGGAAGCTGCAGCCAATCATTGTCCCCACACCAAGCACTCATCTTCACGAATCCCATTGCCAAGGGGGTTAGTGGGCCCAAAAAGCACTGGAGAGATCAAGATTACAGAAACCAACATTCCCTGCCTCTTTGACACGGGCTCTCAGGTTACAACCATCTCTCAGTCATTTTACAATACCTACCTGTCAGATCATGAAATCAAGCCATTGAACAATCTTCTTGAAATAGAAGGGGCAAATGGGCAGTGTGTGCCTTATATAGGATTTGTGGAGCTGGATATGACATTTCCACCGGAGTTCGTAGGGGAAGAGCTGGACATTAACACTCTGGCACTGATTGTCCCTGATTTGCGTTCTTCACACCCCCCAGAGCCTGTCAGCATCTCCAGTGATTCTGAGTCACCATCTGAACTTCAAACCTCTAGCCCAGAGTCTGAACCACTAACCCAACGCCCCATGCGAACACGCCAGCCACCTAATCGCCTGCAATATTCAAGGCTTGGAAACCCAGTTCTGCACAGCATCCAGTCCCTGTTTCAAGGACTCAGTACTGCATTCGCCTCTGCACTGCAATTCGAGGAAACTCCCTTGACTACTGCTCCCTGCGAACAAACTGTTTGTCATCAGCCATCTCCATGTACGAGGCCATACATGAGTTTAGGGGGGGAACCTGTAACCCGCATTTAATAAAAAGGACTTTTATTTTGGTGGGTCCACTTCCTGTTCCGCTGCCCTGACCTTTCCATTTCCTTTAAGTTCACGCACTTTACTTTCCCTCCTCCGCTGTGGCTGTGGCGTGGGTCTGTCGGCAACGTCAAACAAAGTGCCTAAACTCTCTCAAACTACGTATTTCGCTTCGCATTTTAAGGTGAGTCTTTTGCCGTGACATAATTAACCATCACAGAAAATGTCAACCGCGTAAACTGCCGCTAAAATGTTGTATTAAATAAAGTCGCTAACTACACCGTTCAAATCCCCCATAGCGCCTCCGTACATGTTAACCGGTCGGGCCGTGCGCGGAGTGTAACTCTAGCCCGAGAAAATGAAGGTAAATACTTTTACAGTCTTTATATTTGTTATTTGTAAAGAAGCCGAATTGTAGGCAACACTTTGATTTAACTAAAAGTTAAATTCATGAGACCGCCCTAAATCATTTTTGTCTACTTTGAATACTTATTTGGGTTAACGCTAAATTCTCTGTGAAGTTTCGTATGCTATCGAAACCCACTGATACTATATGTAGCTACATGTTTTGTCCTGTTTGTTGCGCAACACTTTGAATTATGAACTCTGAGTATTTTGACCAGCATTTGGAATGAACATTTTGAAGTGCACTTGTCTTTAATGAATTGATTGAATGTTTGATTACTATAGTAATTGATTGATATATGATTTATTTAAGAATATTCAAAATAACTTTTGGATGAATAATTAATTATATTAATTAAGAATAATTAACTATATTAATTATTCATTTTTGTTTAATGATTATTGCCCTTATTAGGTATATTTTTTCCCCATGTATGTTACACATGTATTGATTTAAGTTGTTCAAATTGGGTTACCTCATTATAGTAACAATGTTCCTTAGTTTGAACGAAATACTTATTTGTGTTTTTGGCCTTATAGGTCAGTTTTTTTTATGGATGGAATCCACTTTCAAAAGGACAATAAGAACTTGAACCCAACAAACCACCAGATGGCGAGACACCGACTATGCGGTAGGACAAACTTTTCCCCTGCTGCTTCTCGAACCGTGGATTTATATTAATTGCGACTCTTGAACTGTGGATTTATACTGAATACGATTCTCGAACTGTGGACTATAATTTGGATGAACTTTAATGAAGCCTTGTGGAGAACACTTGGGTATTTTTGGTTAACGGACTCGACTCATTTCCACCTTTTGAATTTTTTTGTATTGTTTTTGTTCTATTTAATTTATCACATATCACTTTAATACACATATATAATAACTACAAACTGGTTGTATGTCTCATTCACACCTTGGGCTCCTTCACGAACCGCTCTTCTGTTCCGGCTAATATTTTTAGCCGCAGTCATACTGCCTAGCCTTTAAATTAGCGTTACATAAAACACAGCGATACGCCAGTCATGTTTAATACAGGTGAGGGCAGCTCAAATCAATATTGTTAGAATAAATGAAGGTTGAAGGTTACCCCCACTCTGCCGTGCTGCTGGTTTAACAGGGGACGAGCACTTAGCAACAACACTGTCAGTCAAACCTGTTACTAACGCTGGCAAGAGCGACATTGGGGAAAGAAGGCGTCCGATTGGTCTGTTGTTCATAATGTTCATGATTTAGGGACAAAATGTTGAAATAAAACCCCCAGGATCATGTAGAGTGAGTTCAAACCAACATTTGAAGGTCAGAATGAGGAGCTTGACAGCAGCACCAATCCTGAACCATAAACCAGGACAAACATCTGCCCACATTATGGAGTGTAGAATGTGGCGATGTCACGTAAAACAACCTCCTTAAACTTATTAAACAAAGTCTATTTTATATAATAAATTCTGAACATTCTTTTCTTGTTCCTCAGACAAACCTGCAGCGTCGCCATGTCCCATCACGCTCTCCTTTTCATCTTGGCTCAAACCTTTCTATTATTCGACGTTTTTTTGTCTTTTACTCTGAAAAACTGCACCATGGAATTCTCTGAGATGGTGGCGCTGTCGTGCCAACAGCGCCTCCTACAGAAAATACCGGACGACGTGCCTCTGAACTCTGAAGTGCTGGACGTGAGTTTCAACCAAATCTCTGAAATAAAAAAAAAAGATTTGAAACGTTTCTCTGAGCTCAGCGTTTTGCTCGTGACTCATAACCAGCTGCAGCACATCGATGACGAAGCTTTTGTGAATTTAAAAAAGTTGAGGATCTTGAATCTTTCCTACAACAAGCTCACAAACCTGACGCAGCTCGTGTTCGCAGGGTTACACACACTTACTTCACTGAACCTCGCGCACAACCACATTTCACAAATCACCCCAAAAACTTTTCAGCCTTTGTTGAGTTTACACAGGGTCATTTTCAATTTTAATTACATCAGTAACTTAGCAGACATCACCGCACTTTTTACACTTCCAAACATGCAGCAGATTTCTCTGAGCAACAACCGCTTAACCTCCTTTGACTCCAGTGATCTTCCGTTTAATTCGTCAAATGTCACAACGATTTCTTTGGATTACAACAAGCTACAAAACTTCAGCTTAAAACGAGATATTTTTCCATGTCTCCGTTCAATAGAACTCATGGGGACCCAGCTGTTCGACTGGTACGTGGCCAGTGACACTTTTTTAAGAAATGTGACCGAAATATCTTTGTCCAAAAGAGTTAGCCTAGCTTCCTTCAGTGCGATCCTTAACAGCACTCGCTCTTTGCAAACCCTCCTGCTAACACTGATGGACCAGCAAACAGCAAAGAGCTTTGTACGAATCGCCTGTTCAACCACATCCATAAAAACACTCACTCTGACTTTTCTCACACTCCATTTCATAGATCACCAGTTTTTCCAGTCGTGTTCACAGCTTCAGAAGCTCAAGTTGCCTTATAATAATATAGAACAGCTGTCAAACCAATCCTTTAATTCTCTCACGCATCTAAAACTTCTGGACATAACCCTAAATCAGCTGTCTAAAGTCCCAGAGACCATTTGGCAACTGTGGACTCTGGAGGTGCTCGATTTAAGCAAGAACTACATCCGCAAGATCGGCTGTCTCGACTTTGCCAATTTAACCAGTCTGATCTCACTTAGCCTAAGAAAAAACCAAATAGTTCACCTGGAAAAGTGCTATTTCCAGAATCTGTACAGTTTGGAAACTCTGGACCTGGGACAAAACCCAGTGGGTACGATTCAAAGTGCATTCGAAGTGGGTTTGTCTCATCTGCGTGTTTTACTCTTGAACGGAAACATGGCTCGATTCTCGCTTGGACCGGGCGCGTTCAGAAACCTGTCCTCACTGCGTGTATTGAACCTAAAGTCAAAAAGCTACATATTTACAGCTCGCGGCGTTTTCGAGGGAATGGAGAAACTGCAGCGTTTAATAAGTTGGGTAAGTGTGATGTCAAAGGAGACCTTTAAAGGGCTGAGAGATTTAATATATCTGGAATTACACATGAATTCATTTGCCCTGAACACATGGACCAATCAGAACAGCACAGACGAGCCGCCATTTTCAAACTTACAAAACCTAACACAGCTTTTGATTTTCGTGGATCCGACATTCACCGTTAACATTTTTCCAGACCTCTTCCAGGGACTTGAATCTTTGGTCTCTTTAGAAGTAGAGTATTTATTCCGAGCGTCGATCCACCACAGAACGTTCACGCACACTCCGCTCCTGACCAGCCTCTCCATCACCAACAGCGACTTTTCCTTTCTGTCTGCTGAAGTTTTCAATCCGATTCCAAAACTAGAAAAACTTGATCTCTCCAAAAACAAGCTGACCACGCTGGAATTTCTCGGTAACCTCCGCAGGCTCCGAATGCTCGTCGTCCACAACAACCATCTTTCCATCATAAATGAAACGCTTTTCCAAAGTCTTCCATCTTTGACATATTTGGACTTATCTAAAAACGCGTTGTTGTGCGACTGTCTGAACGCCGGGTTTCAGGAGTGGGTTTGGAGCAGTAACCGGACTCAGGTGGTGGGCGGGGCCTTGTACCAGTGCATGTCTCCGGTCACCCAATCAGAGCAGAGGTTCTTGGACTTTGATACACGCCCATGCAGGATCGATATTGGGTTCATCCTCTTCGCATCGTCCTCCTCTGTGACTCTGCTCACTCTGGTCCTCAGCTTCATGTATCACTTTCTAAGATGGCAGCTGATCTATGCGTACCACCTGTTTTTGGCCTATGTCTACGACACGAAGCAGCGACGGAAAAACACTGCTCACCGCTATGACGCGTTCATCTCCTACAACGTCCACGATGAGGAGTGGGTCTATAACGAGATGCTGCCCATGCTGGAGGGAGAGCAAGGCTGGAGGCTGTGTCTGCACCACCGTGACTTCCAACCAGGTGAGCACCAGGGTAACGCCGTATAAATGAGTCTGAATGAGTCTCTCATTTCTACTTTACTTGGTGGGATAAAACCTGTTGTAAATATAAATTAGCGTTTTACATCAATAAAGGGGCAATTCTGGTAAAAAAGTAAAAGTAGAAAAATTTAAAAAACAGTATTGAGTCTTTGAAATGACACTACGAGCAGTTTCACACTCTCACATAGACTGTAATCATTTAGGTTTTAATATATTTTTATTATTCAGGTAAACCAATCGTGGAGAACATCACAGACGCCATCTACAGCAGCAGGAAGACGGTGTGTGTGATCAGCAGACACTACCTCCAGAGCGAGTGGTGCTCAAAGGAAATCCAGATGGCCAGGTCTGTGTGCGAGTCTGAGTCTGTGTGCGAGTCTGAGTCTGTGTGCGAGTCTGAGTCTGTGTGCGAGTCTGAGTCTGTGTGCGAGTCTGAGTCTGTGTGCGAGTCTGAGTCTGTGTGCGAGTCTGAGTCTGTGTGCGAGTCTGAGTCTGTGTGCGAGTCTGAGTCTGTGTGCGAGTCTGAGTCTGTGTGCGAGTCTGAGTCTGTGTGCGAGTCTGAGTCTGTGTGTGAGTCTGAGTCTGTGTGTGAGTCTGAGTCTGTGAGTCTGAGTCTGTCTGAGTCTGTGAGTCTGAGTCTGTGTGTGAGTCTGTGTCTGTGTGTGAGTCTGAGTCTGTCTGTGTGAGTCTGAGTCTGAGTCTGTGTGTGAGTCTGAGTCTGTGTGTGAGTCTGTGTCTGTGTGTGAGTCTGTGTCTGTGTGTGAGTCTGAGTCTGTCTGTGTGAGTCTGAGTCTGTGTGTGAGTCTGAGTCTGTGTGTGAGTCTGAGTCTGTGTGTGAGTCTGAGTCTGTGTGTGAGTCTGTGTCTGTGTGTGAGTCTGTGTCTGTGTGTGAGTCTGAGTCTGTGAGTCTGAGTCTGAGTCTGTGTGTGAGTCTGAGTCTGTGTGTGAGTCTGAGTCTGTGTGTGAGTCTGAGTCTGTGTGTGAGTCTGTGTGTGAGTCTGAGTCTGTCTGTGTGAGTCTGAGTCTGTCTGTGTGAGTCTGAGTCTGTCTGTGTGAGTCTGAGTCTGAGTCTGTGTGTGAGTCTGAGTCTGAGTCTGTGTGTGAGTCTGAGTCTGTGTGTGAGTCTGAGTCTGTGTGTGAGTCTGAGTCTGTGTGTGAGTCTGAGTCTGTGTGTGAGTCTGAGTCTGTGTGTGAGTCTGAGTCTGTGTGTGAGTCTGTGTCTGTGTGTGAGTCTGTGTCTGTGTGTGAGTCTGTGTCTGTGTGTGAGTCTGTGTCTGTGTGTGAGTCTGTGTCTGTGTGTGAGTCTGTGTCTGTGTGTGAGTCTGTGTCTGTGTGTGAGTCTGAGTCTGTGTGTGAGTCTGAGTCTGTGTGTGAGTCTGAGTCTGTGTGTGAGTCTGAGTCTGTCTGTGTGAGTCTGAGTCTGTCTGTGTGAGTCTGAGTCTGTCTGTGTGAGTCTGAGTCTGTCTGTGTGAGTCTGAGTCTGTCTGTGTGAGTCTGAGTCTGTCTGTGTGAGTCTGAGTCTGTCTGTGTGAGTCTGAGTCTGTGTGTGAGTCTGTGTCTGTGTGTGAGTCTGTGTCTGTGTGTGAGTCTGTGTCTGTGTGTGAGTCTGTGTCTGTGTGTGAGTCTGTGTCTGTGTGTGAGTCTGAGTCTGTGTGTGAGTCTGAGTCTGTGTGAGTCTGAGTCTGAGTCTGTCTGTGTGAGTCTGAGTCTGTCTGTGTGAGTCTGAGTCTGTCTGTGTGAGTCTGAGTCTGTCTGTGTGAGTCTGAGTCTGTGTGTGAGTCTGAGTCTGTGTGTGAGTCTGTGTCTGTGTGTGAGTCTGTGTCTGAGTCTGTGTGTGAGTCTGAGTCTGTGTGTGAGTCTGAGTCTGTCTGTGTGAGTCTGAGTCTGTCTGTGTGAGTCTGAGTCTGTCTGTGTGAGTCTGAGTCTGTCTGTGTGAGTCTGAGTCTGTCTGTGTGAGTCTGAGTCTGTCTGTGTGAGTCTGAGTCTGTCTGTGTGAGTCTGAGTCTGTGTGTGAGTCTGAGTCTGTCTGTGTGAGTCTGAGTCTGTGTGTGAGTCTGAGTCTGTCTGTGTGAGTCTGAGTCAGTCTGTGTGTGAGTCTGAGTCTGAGTCTGTGTGTGAGTCTGAGTCAGTCTGTGTGTGAGTCTGAGTCAGTCTGTGTGTGAGTCTGAGTCTGAGTCTGTGTGTGAGTCTGAGTCTGAGTCTGTGTGTGAGTCTGAGTCTGAGTCTGTGTGTGAGTCTGAGTCTGAGTCTGTGTGTGAGTCTGAGTCTGAGTCTGTGTGTGAGTCTGAGTCTGAGTCTGTGTGTGAGTCTGAGTCTGAGTCTGTGTGTGAGTCTGAGTCTGAGTCTGTGTGTGAGTCTGCAGCACAGTCACACAGATACACACAACTTATGACGAGGGTCAGCAGGTCTCACCTGCTTGTCTTCTTTGAGATATGTTTAATGCCATACTACGGAACAATCCACACACAAATCAGCACACCTGTTGTAGTTCCAGCTAAGTCAGTTCTTTATGGTTAGATTGTGTTAAAAAAAAAAAGTACAGATTAAAATCTAACCTGAGTCACAGAGCTTCAAACAGAGCAGTGCCTCATGCTAGCTTCACCCCCTCCATGAACCTGTGTGTAACGTGCCTTCTGTCCGCAGCGTGCGCCTGTTTGACGAGCACAAAGACGTGCTGATCCTCCTGTTTCTGGAGGAGGTGTCTCCATGGCGACTGTCGCCGTATTACCGCATGAGACGCCTGGTGAAGAAGTGCTCATACCTCAGCTGGCCTCGGGCGTCTCAGCACAGAGCCGTGTTCTGGCAAAACGTCCAGCGGGCGCTCCGGAGCGACGCCTGTCCTGATGAACTACACCGGCTCGTCCAATCAGAGGACGAGTAACACTGGCTCGTCCAATCAGAGGTGGAGTAACACCACAGCGTCCAATCAGAGGAGGAGTAACACCACAGCGTCCAATCAGAGGAGGAGTAACAGCACAGCGTCCAATCAGAGGAGGAGTAACAGCACAGCGTCCAATCAGAGGAGGAGTAACAGCACAGCGTCCAATCAGAGGAGGAGTAACAGCACAGCGTCCAATCAGAGGAGGAGTAACAGCACAGCGTCCAATCAGAGGAGGAGTAACAGCACAGCGTCCAATCAGAGGAGGAGTAACAGCACAGCGTCCAATCAGAGGAGGAGTAACACCGGCTCGTCCAATCAGAGGAGGAGTAACACCGGCTCGTCCAATCAGAGGAGGAGTAACACCGGCTCGTCCAATCAGAGGAGGAGTAACACCGGCTCGTCCAATCAGAGGAGGAGTAACACCGGCTCGTCCAATCAGAGGAGGAGTAACACCGGCTCGTCCAATCAGAGGAGGAGTAACAGACTTCAGAGTTTCAGGGATTAGACCTGATGACATCACCAGGTGTAACAGAGTGTTATGAGCTGTAATCTTTAGGATTACTGAAACGTGTGAATGAAACAGGCTTAAAGTCGCACTGCGGGACATTTCATCACATGTTAGAAGAGGCTTAAGGGTTAAGGGTGGAAGACGTCACGACAGAAGTGTTTTTATGTAAAAGACCTGAAGAGGAAGTCCATGTGGCGGTTGGACAGAAGTGTTTGTGTTTAAGGAAGCGGCTGAGTGCTCTGTGAAAACTGTCGCTACATGACTCACATCGTTATGATGATTATGATTATGATGATTATGATTATGATGATTATGATTATGATGATTATGATGATTATGATTATGATTATTATTATGCTTATTATGATTATGATGATGATATTTTTCCTTGCCGAGAAGGAGGGTCTAAGGACAGGAGATGCTGGGACAATTATCCATTTGCCTGCTTGTTGTTGAACATTCTGTATTTTTGATTTATGATTGTTTCTTATTCTGCTTTATTATCAACAATTTTGTGAAGTCTGCCGAGATAACTGTTGTTGTGATTTTGGGCTATACAAAAATAAATGGCGGCACGGTGGCTGAGTGGCAACACTCATGCCTCACAGCAAGAAGGTTACGGGTTCGATCCCCGGGTCGCCCGGGCCTTTCTGTGTGGAGTTTGCATGTTTCCTCCCCGTGTCTGGATGGGTTTCCTCCGGGTACTCCGGTTTCCCCCCATCAACCAAAAACACGCAACACCCCTGTGAACAGTTTACCATCAAGGACCGTCAAGGAATTCCTCCCTCCTGTGGCTCACCACCTGCAGAGGGGTTCATAGGGGTCTATGGTGCACAGAGTAATGGGCAGCGTGCTGCCCCCGCGACCCAGCCGGATTAAGCGGGAGAAGATGGATGGATGGATGGACAAAAATAAATTGAATTGAATTGAATTGAATTGAATATGATTATGATTATGATGATGATTATGATGATGATGATGATTATGATGATTATTCATCCAAACTCTGAGTGAACCTAAAACACAAAATCAACTGCAGATTTTCAAAAACAGCCTTTAGCATCACACCGCCTCGGAATATTGACAACTGGAGATTTTTTTTTTTAAAGAAATGTGATTTTATTGCCATGAAAAATGTAAATGTAATGCATGTATATATGTAATGATTTTAGATTTCAATGCTAGCTGGAGGCACTACTTTCAGCAAATAAATAAACAGATAAACAAATGACATCAGCTGCAAAGTGTCAGTGCAGATCTTCTCACAGGGACATGTCCACACTTCTCTGTGTGTGACCAGGACACACATGTGCGCCCGTCGGTGGTGCAGTGGTTTGAGGCGTTGCTCATGGGTTCACCTCCAGTCTGTTTGCTGAATGTCTCTCCCGTCGCTACCCCCTTTCACACTGCCCTGTTCAGTAAAACCCGGGGGCAGAAAGTGGCAGGGCCAAATGAGGGAAATGTCCTCCTGTGATGTTTATGTAGAAGTGAAATATAAATAAATCAAATATATGTGTGAAAATCTAAAACAGGGACAGGCCATGTGTCACTTCAGGACTAATAAGAGCAGGATTCCCAAAGGAGTGGCAGATTCAAAGGCCTGGAGAGATCCATGAGGACTTCTGTCATTTACATTCAGGAACCTCTGGGAGATGAGTTTCACGTTTAGTTTTGAGCGTACGCACCGTGAGCTGATGAAACGCAGAGAGAAGTACATCCCAACGGTTTCTTCAGAACGCTCATCAAAATAAAGATTTCTGTTACTGCTTCAAGCTGAAAAAAGAAAATCATTTGTAAACTTGGTGCCTATTTGAAAGGACTTTTCTCTTTATACTGATAGAAAAAGAGTTCTCTGATGTATTTTATTTTTATCCCGTAGATATGGTCAGGAGCTAAGCTAAACTAACACATGAAATGAAAAGACATGAGAAATCAGGAAAAACTTGAGACATGAAAACAAGGACTAAAGTCTGGTCTGTTTCTGTTTTATTGTTCCTGTACAGTAATTTCCCTTGTGGATCAATAAAGTTTGTCTAAGTCTAAATGTGTCCTCTGCATTTGACCCGTCCTTCAGTGTCTCCGGGTTAAACCTGTCAGGAGCAGTGGGATCATCTCCAGATCTTGAGCTGGTCTCCGCTGGAGCATTTGACCTTCTGGTGTTGGGCTGCGTTACTCGGCCCCACCTCTGTTCATTATATTTCAATGTTCTTTTTATTTTGTAATATTTGTTATTACACGTCGGACTTTAGCTTCACTGTGGACAGTCAGGTGAGATGTGAGAGAATTTGATCTCATTGTTTTGTCACAAACAGGTGAATGTGACAGCGCCATGGCAACCGCCGTGACCTGTCCATCTGAGGAGACAGTGAGAGAGAGCGCCGACAGGATCATTCTGAGTGATACAAGCGAGGAATAAGTTTGGACTGTGACATTTTAAAGAGGGGCTTTTCTGTAAAATACTGTAATGAGCTTTTTCTCTCATGTTCTAATGTTGTTCCTCATCACAAACCTGCCCGAAGAGGATCTAGAGTCATCCATGTATGTTTGAGTCATCTAGTGATCTCTCCCGGGCCATATTCAAACCCTCCTTAAAGTTAGCAGTACAAGTCTGTACGAGGCTCCGCCCACAAGTCTACGTCCCCCAGGCTCCCACAGTACGAGTCTGTACGAGGCTCCGCCCACAAGTCTACGTCCCCCAGGCTCCCACAGTACGAGTCTGTACGAGGCTCCGCCCACAAGTCTACGTCCCCCATGCTCCCACAGTACGAGTCTGTACGAGGCTCCGCCCACAAGTCTACGTCCCCCAGGCTCCACACGACAATTCTCCATAAAAACACAAAAACATGAGACAAAACTGAACACAACAACTGGACAAACCTGATGTGATGCAGGAGTTTCATTAGTGCGACGCACACTGAGTGTGTTGGGATAGAGCTCTGAAGGGGGAGGGACTTAGCACAGAGAGGCTGAGTGTGTTGGGATAGAGCTCTGAAGGGGGAGGGACTTAGCACAGAGAGGCTGAGTGTGTTGGGATAGAGCTCTGAAGGGGGAGGGACTTAGCACAGAGAGGCTGAGTGTGTTGGGATAGAGCTCTGAAGGGGGAGGGACTTAGTGATTTAAAGATTTTCATTTTGCTGTGATCAGTCCAGTTGTTCATGGTTCTGTTTAGGAGTTTGATTTTCAACAAAAAGGAACAAGTGAAACTGAAAAAACTGCAACGTCAGCTCTTTCTGGTCAGATTGTGTTCAAATAAAGCTCTGCCTCAGACAGAGCAGTGCCTACAGTTAGCATCACACCCACAGGGAATGTTGCTGACATCAGCTGCGAAGGATCGACAATAAGAGGAAGGCCTCGTCTCTGGAACATTCTAAAGTGCGTTTCTGTGTTTGGTCCGAGTTCAGAGCTGATTCAGACGCTTCCACCTCTTGACGTCATCTGTTGTTCTGCTAATGCTAACAGCTATTGTTCTGCTAAAGCTAACAGCTATTGTTCTGCTAATGCTAACAGCTATTGTTCTGCTAATGCTAACAGCTATTGTTTAAAGCATGATTTAAACTGCCCCCACCTGTTGTCCCTTAGACTAACCCTGTTCTCTGATCTGTTCTAATGTCGTCTCCTCGTCAAACACCTGGAGTTGTGTTTTGTTTCATTCACATGTTTAACACACAAACCTGCAGATTTAACACGAGTTCTTCTCTCAAACTGAAAACACTCTGTTCCACCTTGTGATGTCATCATGTGGTGATACAGGAAGTGCTCCACTGTGTTTTTAAACTCCACACACCTTCACTAGAATCATTTGGATCATTTCAGTCCTGGAATTGTCGATCTCGACTGAACTAAAGGTAAAAGGAGCTGTTCACTTGAAAACTGCCACTTGATGACATCACAAGGTGGAACAGAGCGTTTGGAGCTTTGGAGATGTAGACAGACTAATAATAAAGAGTTCCTCAAACATGTGAATGACTTAAATCTCACAGGAGTCAGTTAGGATGTGTCTGTGATTTGTCATGTGGGTTCATTATTTGCACTGTCCCTGTAAAGGAAACACACAGAGACTAAACCTGCAGCAAAATGTTCTGCTCATGGTCATTTGGATCAGTTCATTATGGAGCCTGGGGGCCACAAACACGTATCTGAGGGCCACATTTAGCCCCTGGGCCATAGTTTGGACATGTCTGATCTGTAATCATGTAATCAAGTGTGTATCACAGGGTTTTATTATTTTTTAATCCTGAAGCTCCTACATGATCCTGGGGTTTTGATTTCAACATTTTGTCCCGAAATCAAGATCTGAACATTAAAAACAGTCCAATCACATTTACAGAATCAAGGAAAAATGTAAACAAACGTTGAAAAATGAATTTAAAATCACAGGAAGTAGAGAAATCTAAACATACTGATGACATCACAGAATTCTTTCCAAAGGTTCGACAAAATCTTCCATGAAAAACTCCCCAAACGTGGACCACGGACACTTGCGGAAAAGAGCATCATTTCTCGTTTGTTTGTTCTCCTCTTGACGCCTCCCGACCAATCAGACGCTGAGCTGACGATGCTCCTGTCAGCTGCACCTGTCGGACTTTGTGCTGCTCCTGTCTCCTGTCAGCTCAGGTTCAAACGCTGCGTCTTCACTCGGCGCGTGAACGCGAGGCGGGCTGCACCGTGACCGAGGAACGCCGGCTCCAACGGGGAATCTACAAGACCTCACGACAGAGAGGAAACACCGGGACCAAACTCTGACCTCTGACCTCTGACCTCTGACCTGACCCCTGACCTGAGTGACCCTTGACCTGCGCAACCTGTAACCTGAGGAACCATGTGGGAGGAGAACTTCGACACTGAGCAGTAGGTGCATCTTCTCATCATTTTTCTCTTTGTGAGCTCCTCTAGACTCACATCTGTTCTTGACTGCTGCTCCAGGTCTTGGTTTTGGTCCGGTCCTGATTTAGTCCTGGTTCAGTCCTGGTTCAGTTCTGGTTCAGTCCTGATTTAGTCCTGGTTCAGTCTTGGTTTAGTCCTGGTTTAGTCCTGGTTTGGTCCTGGTTTAGTCCTGGTTCAGTCCTGGTTTAGTCCTGGTTTAGTCCTGGTTTGGTCCTGGTTTAGTCCTGGTTTGGTCCTGGTTTAGTCCTGGTTCAGTCCTGGTTTAGTCCTGGTTCAGTCTTGGTTTAGTCCTGGTTTAGTCCTGGTTTGGTCCTGGTTTAGTCCTGGTTTGGTCCTGGTTCAGTCCTGGTTCAGTCCTGGTTTAGTCCTGGTTCAGTTCTGGTTCTCGTTACATGAGTTTCGTCCACAGGGGGTGCTCTCTCAGAGACAGGAGGAGGAGCTCGGCGTAGAGCTGCTGTAGCTGAGGGGACAGTGTAGTGATACAGTGAGGTCTGATCTGGAGCCTCTCCCTGACAGGGAGCGACCCTGTCTCTGAGTGGAACTGGAGGAAGTGTCTGGGGAGAGTTTGAACGTCTCCGTGTCGTTTCTGCTCCACTCGAGCTTCTCGAGGAGGAAAAGAGCCGCATAAAAATGTGACCAGTAACATTTACTGACGAGGGGTAATCAGGGGTTTACACAGAGGTTTGTGGGTGGGTCCTCTGCGTGTGTGTGTGTGTGGGTCCTCCGCAGGTGTGAGTGTGGGTCCTCCGCAGGTGTGTGGGTCCTCCGCAGGTGTGTGGGTCCTCTGCGTGTGTGTGTGTGGGTCCTCCGCAGGTGTGTGTGTGGGTCCTCCGCAGGTGTGTGGGTGGGTCCTCCGCAGGTGTGTGGGTCCTCTGCAGGTGTGTGGGTCCTCCGCAGGTGTGTGCGTCCTCCGCAGGTGTGTGGGTCCTCTGCGTGTGTGTGTGTGGGTCCTCCGCAGGTGTGTGGGTCCTCCGCAGGTGTGTGGGTCCTCTGCGTGTGTGTGTGTGGGTCCTCCGCAGGTGTGTGGGTGGGTCCTCCGCAGGTGTGTGGGTCCTCCGCAGGTGTGTGGGTCCTCCGCAGGTGTGAGTGTGGGTCCTCCGCAGGTATGTGGGTCCTCTGCGTGTGTATGTGTGGGTCCTCCGCAGGTGTGTGGGTGGGTCCTCCGCAGGTGTGTGGGTCCTCCGCAGGTGTGTGGGTCCTCCGCAGGTGTGTGGGTCCTCTGCGTGTGTGTGTGTGGGTCCTCCGCAGGTGTGTGGGTCCACCGCAGGTGTGTGGGTCCTCTGCAGGTGTGTGGGTTGGGTCTTCTGGGTGCAGGTGTCTAAGTGCACTACTCTCCAGTCTCTGGTCTTTGTGTTTGCGTACGGTGTTGTTTTTGTGTGTTTTTGTGTGTTTTTGTGTGTTTTTGTGTGTTTTTTGTCCATTTGAGTGTGTTGTTGTGCGGCGCTCATGCTGTGGGTCTTTGTGTTTGCGTACGGTGTTGTTTTTGTGTGTTTGTGTGTGTTTTTTGTCCGTTTGAGTGTGTTGTTGTGCGGTGTTTGTGTCGTAGGGAGGTGGGCGCTCGTCTCGACTACTCTCCAGTCTCGTGGGCTGAATACTTTGAGCAGATGGAGGACGTGAGCGTGGGGACGGCCGACTGCAGAGACGTGTTTCGTGTTTACAAGGCAGGCTCCCAGGGGCCACTGCTGGTCCTGCTGCACGGAGGGGGCCACTCTGCGCTGTCCTGGGCCGTGTTCACCGTGAGTCGCCCCCTGCTGTTTAAAGTGCACGTGACGTGATTTTATACTTAGAGTTTTACATCAGTTAAGTGGCAGTTTGAGGATAAAAATCTGAGAAAATAAACCCAGGGAGTTTGTGTGAGCTGAAAACAGAATCCTTCTGCTTATGTCACAGGAAAAGTCCAGTTTACGCAGGAAGGACTTTTTCTGACACTTTGAACCTTCATGTCACTAAATAAAGCTGTTGTCGTTGATTTTTATGAGTCTAAACAGAACTATTGATTACTAATTCAGACACGTTCTGGCCCTTGTTTACATTACGGTTGCTAAGTAACAGTTATGGAATTTCCTCTACGTACGTCACACCTGCTGCACGTGTCCAACCAGGAAGTGAATATGACCTTCAAGAATAATTTCAGACAACATGAAATCCCAGTCTATTTCAAACCCACAAACACTTTAAGACAAAAACTGGTCCATCCTAAGGACAAAACACCGAGCCACAAACAAAGCAATGTGGTCTACTCCATTCAGTGTAGTGAAGACTGCAGGGGGCGCTACACTGGAGAAACAAAACAGCCACTTCACAAAAGGATGTATCAACACAGACGGGAAAACCAGGGTGGGCCGCAATCTGCCGTACATCTCCACCTAAAAGGACCTCAGTCTGCCGTACATCTCCACCTAAAAGGACCTCAGTCTGCCGTACATCTCCACCTAAAAGGGCCTCAGTCTGCCGTACATCTCCACCTAAAAGGACCTCAGTCTGCCGTACATCTCCACCTAAAAGGACCTCAGTCTGCCGTACATCTCCACCTAAAAGGACCTCAGTCTGCCGTACATCTCCACCTTAAAGCCACAGGCCACTCCTTTGAGGACAGTGAGGTCCAGATCTTGGCCAGAGAAAAGAACTGGTTTGAGAGGAGGAGTTAAAGAAGCTATTTTTGTCAAGAAAGAGAATCCTTCCTTGAACAGAAATGGGGGTCTCAGACATCATTTGTCTCCATCTATAACTCTATCCTCAAACCTAAATCAAAACAAACAGAGAAAACAATGGGACTAGCAGGACATGTCCAGAGGTGTGAAAACACCATCATGGCCCTGAATGGTTCTGCTAACTACTCCCCCACTCCCACTGCATATTGAATAGACTCACATGACTAACAGAAACTGTAAATAAATATGTGTGTCTCAGAGTCATTTTCATTGTAATTAAGCTCCTCCCTTCAGGCAGATATAAGGCAGTGTCCACCAGCGTCTGACCAGAACTGAAGAAGCAGCTTGGATGAGAAACGTATTCGACCAAATAAACTCTGTCCAGTCGACAAATTAAATTTCTCCTTTTGCTTCAAGAATAAACGACGAGGCAAGATAATGAGTCAGATCTAAACAGAGTCTGTTCTATGAGTCTGTCAGTGATTTTATTGTCCCCCAGAGTTTAAAAAGTGGAATATCATTTTTGCTGCGGTCCAGACTAAACGCTCCCGTGGACTTTCACTGTGTTCCAGACGGCCATCACCAGCAGGGTGCGCTGTCGAGTCCTGGCCATGGACCTCAGAGGACACGGTGAGAGACGGCTCTGACACAGGCCCCACTGTCCCACTGTCCCACTGTCCCTCTGCGTCCCACTGTCCCCCTGCGTCCCACTGTCCCACTGTCCCTCTGCGTCCCACTGTCCCCCTGCGTCCCACTGTCCCTCTGCGTCCCACTGTCCCACTGTCCCTCTGTCCCACTGTCCCTCTGTCCCACTGTCCCCCTGCGTCCCACTGTCCCTCTGCGTCCCACTGTCCCACTGTCCCTCTGCGTCCCACTGTCCCTCTGTCCCTCTGCGTCCCACTGTCCCACTGTCCCACTGTCCCACTGTCCCTCTGCGTCCCACTGTCCCTCTGCGTCCCACTGTCCCACTGTCCCTCTGCGTCCCACTGTCCCTCTGTCCCTCTGCGTCCCACTGTCCCACTGTCCCACTGTCCCTCTGCGTCCCACTGTCCCACTGTCCCACTGTCCCTCTGCGTCCCACTGTCCCACTGTCCCTCTGCATCCCACTGTCCCTCTGCGTCCCACTGTCCCACTGTCCCACTGTCCCTCTGCGTCCCACTGTCCCTCTGTGTCCCACTGTCCCACTGTCCCTCTGCGTCTCACTGTCCCACTGTCCCTCTGCGTCCCACTGTCCCTCTGCGTCCCACTGTCCCTCTGCGTCCCACTGTCCCACTGTCCCTCTGCGTCCCACTGTCCCACTGTCCCTCTGCATCCCACTGTCCCTCTGCGTCCCACTGTCCCACTGTCCCACTGTCCCTCTGTCCCTCTGCGTCCCACTGTCCCACTGTCCCTCTGCGTCCCACTGTCCCCCTGCGTCCCACTGTCCCACTGCCCCTCTGCGTCCCATTATCCCACTGTTCCACTGTCCCACTGTCCCACTGTCCCTCTGTCCCTCTGCATCCCACTGTCCCTCTGCGTCCCACTGTCCCTCTGTGTCCCTCTGCGTCCCACTGTCCCCCTGCGTCCCACTGTCCCCCTGCGTCCCACTGTCCCACTGCCCCTCTGCGTCCCACTATCCCACTGTTCCACTGTCCCACTGTCCCACTGTCCCTCTGCGTCCCACTGTCCCACTGTCCCTCTGTCCCTCTGTCCCTCTGCGTCCCACTGTCCCTCTGTGTCCCACTGTCCCACTGCCCCTCTGCGTCCCATTATCCCACTGTTCCACTGTTCCACTGTCCCACTGTCCCACTGTCCCTCTGCGTCCCACTGTCCCTCTGTGTCCCACTGTCCCACTGTCCCTCTGCGTCCCACTGTCCCTCTGTGTCCCACTGTCCCACTGTCCCACTGTCCCTCTGCGTCCCACTGCCCCTCTGCGTCCCATTATCCCACTGTTCCACTGTTCCACTGTTCCACTGTTCCACTGTCCCACTGTCCCACTGTCCCTCTGCGTCCCACTGTCCCTCTGCGTCCCTCTGCGTCCCACTGTCCCACTGTCCCTCTGCGTCCCACTGTCCCACTGTCCCTCTGTGTCCCTCTGTCCCTCTGTTCTGTGGAGCTCCACACTGACCACATTTCCCCATAGACTTTCTGAAAAAAAAAAAATGAAATGTTTTTATATTACGCAAAATTTTCTAATTTATCTTTAAACCTTGTTATAAAATCCTCAAAAACAGACCTGGAGTTTTGTTTTATTTCACTGACACATGTTTGAATAACACTTTATCATTAGTCTGTCTACAGGTGTGTTTGGGTGTGTTTGGGTGTGCTGCAGGTGTGTTTGGGTGTGCTGCAGGTGTGTTTGGGTGTGCTGCAGGTGTGTTTGGGTGTGCTGCAGGTGTGTTTGGGTGTGCTGCAGGTGTGTTTGGGTGTGCTGCAGGTGTGTTTGGATGTGCTGCAGGTGTGTTTGGGTGTGCTGCAGGTGTTTTTGGGTGTGTTTGGGTGTGCTGCAGGTGTGTTTGGGTGTGTTTGGGTGTGCTGCAGGTGTGTTTGGGTGTGCTGTAGGTGTGTTTGGGTGTGTTTGGGTGTGCTGCAGGTGTGTTTGGGTGTGCTGCAGGTGTGTTTGCTGAGTGAGTTTTTCATTCACACTGAGTTCTTTTTCAGGGGCCACTTCAGTGCGTCAGGCCGGGGACTTCTCCACTCAGACCATGTCCAGGTGAACCGCGGATCAAAGAAACATGATGATTTTTGGTATTTAGAAAGAAATTATAAAACAGCTGGTCCTAAAGTGACTGAACAACAGAAACAGGTGCAGTGACTTTCTGTTCTGAACCACAGACCTGACAGGCCCCGCCCCTTCATAAATGATTTCTGTTTATTGCTGTGTCACTGTGATGTCACTGATGACATCACAGCGTTCTATGGTCCAATCACATTTAATACGATGAGGAGCAGATAAAATAAAAACAGGCTGATTTCTGTTGTAAACACGTCACATGTGCTTCTTCCTCAGTGACGTGGCCAACGTGGTGCGGGCGTGTTACGGGGAGACTCCACCCCCTGTGGTCCTGATTGGTCACGGCGTGGGCGGAGCCATCGCGGTGCACACGGCCAGTAACGTGCACGTGCCCAACACGGTGGGACTGGTGGCCATTGACGTGGTGGAGGGTAAGACACGCCTCCAACACACTTAGACACACCTCCAACACACTTAGACACGCCTCCAACACACTTAGACTCGGCTGCTGACCCGTGTTCTGACTCATGTTCTGACTCATGTTCTGACTCATGTTCTGACTCATGTTCTGACTCGAGTTCCGACTCGTGTTCTGACTCGTGTTCTGACTCGTGTTCTGACTCGAGTTCTGACTCGTGTGCTGACTCATGTTCTGACTCGTGTTCTGACTCGAGTTCTGACTCGTGTTGTGACCCGTGTTCTGATCTCAGGCAGTGCCATGGACGCCCTCCACAGCATCCAGAACTTCCTCAAACTCAGACCCAAGTCCTTCAAGTCCATGGAGCAGGCCATCGAGTGGAGGTACCAGGTTATTCAGTGTTCAGCCGGGTCCATGAATCGTACAAAGAAAAGATGATGAAAATAATGTAATACACTTGTGCGTTTGTGTTTGTGGGTCAGTGTGAAGAGTGGACAGATCCGGAACCTGGAGTCTGCCCGAGTCTCAATGGCCGGACAAATCAAAAGGTAAAGTTTGTGTCCTGACCAATCACACGACAGACATGTGAGACATCCGACCAATCACACGACAGACACGCGAGACATCCGACCAATCACACGACAGACATGTGAGACATCCGACCAATCACACGACAGACACGTGAGACATCCGACCAATCACACAACAGACATGTGAGACCAACATCTGAAGGTCAGAGTGGAGCCTGACAGCAGCAGAGGGGCCACGGCTTTTTACACACAAACTGAACTGGAGCCAGAGTCCATGGAGCCGGATCGCGGCCATGCTCACTTCCTGTTTGTAATGTGGCGGTTAGCGGGTTGGACATGTCCATTTACAGTGTGCGGTTGTGACTGAGCTGCTCTGTTCAGGTGGGAGTTGGAGGAGAGCGACTCCGTGGACTCGTCACAGCAGGTGTCCGGCGCGGGTCTCGAAGTCGAGGTCGAACGCAGCGAAGAGTTTTTTCACCAACGGGACGAGAGCGAGAGGGCGGAGCCAGAGGAGAGCCAGGGGGAGGGGCAGGTCCGACACGCCAACACAACGTTCTATCACAGTGAGAACAGAACAATCCACAGGGTCAGAGGTCAGACACGATCCACAGGGTCAGAGGTCAGACACGATCCACAGGGTCAGAGGTCAGGTCAGAGGACTATAGAGACACACAGGCATTATACGGCTGGTTTAAACTGTGTGTGTGTGTGTGTGTGTGTGTGTGTGTGTGTGTGTGTGTGTGTCTGTGTGTGTGTGTGTGTGTGTGTGTCTGTGTGTATGTTTCAGAGTGTGTACAGGTGGAGGATAGACTTGTCTAAGTCGGAGAAATACTGGGACGGTTGGTTCAGGGGGACGTCCAATCTGTTTCTGAGCTGTGACCTTCCCAAACTGCTGCTGCTCGCCGGTACGAGACACTTAAAGTAAACTTTAGACTTTTATTATCCCCAAGGGGAAATTCATTTTCACGCACACAGAGCTCACTGACATACACAGCAACAACACAACACAACAAACACACATCACAACAGACATTACAGCAACTCAGGGGTGTTAGAAATGTGACGGCCGAGGGGATCAAGATTCTGCCACAGCGGGTCCTCCTGAACCCGAGCGCCCCGTCCCTCCGTCAGGGCCCTCCTGCACCCGAGCGCCCCGTCCCTCCGTCAGGGCCCTCCTGCACCCGAGCGCCCCGTCCCTCCGTCAGGGTCCTCCTGCACCCGAGCGCCCCGTCCCTCCGTCAGGGCCCTCCTGCACCCGAGCGCCCCGTCCCTCCGTCAGGGCCCTCCTGCACCCGAGCGCCCCGTCCCTCCGTCAGGGCCCTCCTGCACCCGAGCACCCCGTCCCTCCGTCCTGAGGGCAGAGGGGTGCTCCTGTAGTGGGTGACTGAGTCGTGTTCTGTGGAGAGTCCAGCCCTGGTGGTTAGATCTGCAGGTTGGGTGAGGCGAGTCCTGTGATTTGATTTTTAGTGTTTCCTTTGTGAGTTTATTCCGGTTTTTCACAGTGATCAGACTGAAAAATCAGGTGGAGCAGAACGACAGGACGGACTGGACGATGGATCGGAAAAAACAGATGTGGAGAAACACAGAGTCCTTTGAGTTTTCTGATCACTGACAATCGATGGATTCTTTTGTAAATGTCCGTTCTAACGTTCTCTCGTCAAAAACATGCCTAAAGAGCTCCACAGTACGAGTCTGTACGAGGCTCCGCCCACAAGTCTACGTCCCCCAGGCTCCCACAGTACGAGTCTGTACGAGGCTCCGCCCACAAGTCTACGTCCCCCAGGCTCCACACGACAATTCTCCATAAATACACAAAAACATGAGACAAAACTGAACACAACAACTTAGAGTGGGGAGCAAAGGGACTTTCTCACATGGTGAAGTCACATACCCCCTCTGTAATACCCCACAGAGTCACATACCCCCTCTGTAATACCCCACAGAGTCACATACCCCCTCTGTAATACCCCACAGAGTCACATACCCCCTCTTTAATACCCCACAGAGTCACATACCCCCTCTGTAATACCCCACAGAGTCACATACCCCCTCTGTAATACCCCACAGAGTCACATACCCCCTCTGTAATACCCCACAGAGTCACATACCCCCTCTGTAATACCCCACAGAGTCACATACCCCCTCTGTAATACCCCACAGAGTCACATACCCCCTCTGTAATACCCCACAGAGTCACATACCCCCTCTGTAATACCCCACAGAGTCGAGTAGTTGGCCTACAGAGTTTAGTTCAGTGAAAACACATATTATTATTATTATTATTATTATTATTATTATTATTATTGTAATGAAGAGTCTTTATTTTCCAGGAATCGACCGGCTGGACAGAGATCTGACCATCGGCCAAATGCAAGGTACGACTCCTGCCTGAGTTTGAGGTTCTGACCCCACCATGAGAATAAAAAAACATCTTTGTTTAGACAAACTGCTGTGATTTTCCACATTCAGTGGAAGAACTTTATTTTCTGTTCCCTGATATGTGTGGAATCCCTGGTTTAGTCCTGGTTTAGTCCTGGTCTAGTCCTGGTTTAGTCCTGGTTTAATCCTGGTTTAGTCCTGGTTTAGTCCTGGTTAGTCCTGGTCTAGTCCTGGTTTAGTCCTGGTTTAGTCCTGGTTAGTCCTGGTTTTGGTCCAGGTTTAGTCCAGTTGTTTGGTTCTAAACACATTCAGGTTCTGCTCTGTCCTGAAAATGGGACTTTTTTAGGATCCAGACCTGAGGAACATGAGGATCGAGTTTCGATACTCGTTTAGTATCGATTAGGATTTTAGTGTTTACTGCCTGTGTGTGTGTGTGTGTGTGTGTGTGTGTGTGTGTGTGTGTGTGTGTGTGTGTGTGTGTGTGTGTGTGTGTGTGCAGGTAAATTCATGATGCAGGTGCTGCCCCCCTGTGGTCACGCGGTGCAGGAGGACCGACCAGACAAGGTCAGAAACGTCTTTTTAAATGAATTCTTTGTCCAAATGTGGAAAGTGTTTTATTTCTTTAGGCAGAATAAACTGCCGGACCATAACCTGTGTTCAAACATCAGATCAGTGTGGGAGAAAACACTGAATATAAAAATACTGACGCATTAATGTTGTACAGTTCAGATTAAACTAAAATGTTCCACAGTGCAGCATTCATCTTATTATTATTTTCAATGGGAAGTGTTTTTATGAAAATTAGGGATGCACCGATACTGATACTGGTATCGAATATCGGCGTGATACTGAAAAATTAGCTGGATTGGGTATCGGTTCTGGGTTGGGTGATATCGGTAAAGCCGATACTCTGGTTGGATTTAATTGGACGGAATTAAACGATTTACAGAACGTCTCATAATGTTTGAACTTTTATTCATACAAAACTGTTCACTCGAGATGTGAAGGAGAAATAACAGTTACAGTCCTGGTTTGGACCTGGTTTGGACCTGGTTTAGTCCTAGTTTAGACCTGTTTTAGTCCTGATTTAGTCCTGGTTTAGACCTGGTTTAGTCCTGGTTTAGTCCTGGTTTAGTCCTGGTTTAGTCCTGATTCAGTCCTGGTTTAGTCCTGGTTTAGACCTGGTTTAGTCCTGGTTTAGTCCTGGTTTAGGTCAGTGTATTGATATCGGTATCGGTATCGGTATCAGAACTGTGGAATATTCCAGACAAAGCAGTAACATCTCCATGGAGACAAGCAGCTTCCATACTGTCCATTAGAAAAGTTACACAGTGAAGCTTTAAAATGACGTGTTTTGTTGGTGCAGGTTGCCGAGGCCGTGGCATCTTTCTTGCTGAGACACAAGTTCGCCGAGGCTCGTGGGTAAAACCCTGTTTCCATGACGACCTTTGTGACCTTTGACCCGCCGTGAGGAACATCTCGTCTCCGCTGTAGACCTCTGTGTTTTTACGCACTGCACATTTGAGAGCTTTAGAGTCCAAACCAAAAACTGACTTTATTTTTATAACGCTGAACACAAACAAGGGCCTTTATTTATAAGTTCAGCCGCATGTGCCGAAAATGTGATTTAAGCTTCATAAATGTCAAACCATTAAATCCATTTGAGACACAAAGATCGATTCATTTCTTTATTTCCGTGTGAATCGTGTATTTTCTGTTGAACTGAGGGGCACAGAGTGAAATTTTACTTTGTCACTGAAGGAGAATGAAAGAAAACTTTGAATCCCACTGGTTCTGTGGTGTTGTGTTTTGGCAAATTTATATTTGAGATCTTGTTTTTTGTTTAGTTTTTTATTGAGTCAATAATGAAACCACACAGACTTCTACGACAGTCAACATGTCAAAGTGGAACCGTTAACGACACACTGACAAGCCACAGAAATACCTTTAAGGTGCCACAGGGGTCAAAGGTCATGCAACAATATTATTGTAAAGACAAAATGCCTTCTTACATTTGCATAACTTCAGTGAATCTCTCTGGGAGGAGAAAAACATTAAATAAAGTTTTGGTGTCACAGAATTTACATTTGTGAATGAAAAAGGGCCATAATAATAAAAATATTGACAGTAAAGTCTTTACAGTCTTTATAGTTAAAAGAGTGACAGACATCTGATGTTCAGAGCCTGTCCTCCACTGACCACTGTGGACATGAGGCCCCCGTGAGGCCTTGTGGGGCCCTGTGAGGCCCCATGAGGCCTTGTGGGGCCCTGTGAGGCCCTGTGAGGCCTTGTGAGGCCCTGTGAGGCCTTGTGGGGCCCCGTGAGGCCTTGTGGGGCCCTGTGAGGCCTTGTGAGGCCCCGTGAGGCCTTGTGGGGCCCTGTGAGGCCCCCGTGAGGCCTTGTGGGGCCCCGTGAGGCCTTGTGAGGCCCTGTGAGGCCCCGTGAGGCCTTGTGGGGCCCTGTGAGGCCCCGTGAGGCCTTTTGCGGCCCTGTGAGGCCCCGTGGGGCCCCGTGAGGCCTCTGACCCTCAGACACTGGGCTCTGAGACTCCACACTCTTTAAACTTTATGGACTCATTTGCCTTGTTTATTTTTTACATCCTTTTTTCTTTTTAACAATGGACCAAATAATATTTGTGTCTGAAATAAAGAATAAATAAATAATACACAAATTGTTGCGATGAGCCCAAGAGCAGAAACTATCCCAAAAGATACTCGAGTAGACACGAAAATGACGTATTCTTCCGTGTCAGTGCTGGTGGTACAGAAAACAGACATTTAAAGTGTAAAGTTTGACTTTTTGAACATAACCAGGCCTCTTCCGGTACCTCACACCACGTGACATGCCCTTTTCCGGTTAGCTTCTCGGCTATCAGCTAGCTCCAGCTCCGCGGAGGGACAGACACGGGAGTCCGGGACACGCTCACTGTTTTCGGGGTGTGTTTGAGCCTCTCCGCCGCCTCCAGAGCAGCGCCTGTCTGCCGTGTCCGAGCCCCGGCTCCGAGCAGCTCTCTCCGGTGTGCCCCGGCGCTCTGAAGCCGCAGGGGGACCCAAGATGTCGGCGGTGCAGCGGATGAAGGTGGCCAACGAGCGGCACAGCAAAACCATCACGCAGCGGGGACACGTCCAGAAGACCTCGGTACGGATCCGGGCTAACGGCTAACGGAGCTAACACGAGCTAACACGAGCAAACAGGCTAACAGCTGCAGCCCGGGGAAACGCTCTTATATCCCCGGGTCTGGGCTCTCCTCCCGGGGTTCGCTCAGCCTCCAGCCCGGTGCAGAGTCCGTTTGTCCCTCGGTCCTTGTCCAACAATTTGTTTATTTGTTTGTTTTTATTTCCGTGGCTGCTTCATTAGCATTTAGCTTTAGCCGTTAGCTTCAGGCGTAAACCTTTAAAGGCTCTGTCCAGCTCTGTCCAACTCTGTCCTGATGTCCAACTCTGTCCCGCTCTGTCCTGCTTTGTCCTGCCCTGTCCTGATGTCTTATCTTTCCTGCTCTGTCTGACTCTATCCCTCTCTGTCCAGCTCTGTCCTGATGTCTCGCTCTGTCTCGCCCTGTCCTGATGTCCAACTCTGTCCTGATGTCTAATCTGTCTCGCTCTGTCCTGCTCTGTCCTGATGTCTCGCTCTGTCCCGCTCTTTCTGGTTTAGTCCTGGCTTAGTCCTTGGTTTAATCCTGGTTTAGGCCCTGGTTTAGTCCTGGTTTAATCCTGGTCTGGTCCTGGTTTGGTCCCTGGTTTAGTCCCTGGTCTAGTCCTTGGTCTAGTCCCTGGTTTAGTCCCAGTCTAGTCCCAGTCCTGGTCTTGACCTGTGTCTCTTGCAGCGGCCGGTGAACGATGAGAAGTCTCCGGTGGGTCCTTGGCTCCTCGCGCTCTTCGTGTTTGTGGTTTGTGGATCAGGTCAGTTTCACTTTTAATATTTTATCACAAACTTCCTAAAAACAGAACCTGCTCCTCCGTCTTCCCCCACGTCCCACTGGGTCTGTGGCGTTTAGAGGGGCTCGTACACTTCTGTGGGGTATTCCTGAGGGACTGTGGTCAACCACAGCGTTCGGCTCCAAATGAACCTCATCGAGGACAGATTTGGGACAAAATGTTGAAATCAAAACCCCAGGATCCTGTAGAACGTTGGGTTCAGACCAACATCTGAAGGTCAGAGTGAGGATCCTGACAGCAGCAGGAGCCGAACTGAGCCCATGTTCACTTCCTGTTTGGAACGCTGCGGTTTAAGGGTTAGAGAAGTCCATTTTTATACAGTCTATGTTTATTAAGCGCTGACACATTCAGATCAGTGTTTCCTTCTGTTGTTTTTGCCCCAAACGGCGTATTAGAAAGGATTTGGTTCCAGTTTGGTTTTTGATGCTCCGTCTCTTTGTCGCTCGCTGTTCTGTGAGGTGACGTAGGCTTGTGGACGGAGCTTTAGAGAAGAGGACCCTGGAACTAGGGTTCGAATAGGGCTGGGTAGAGATCGCTAGATTAGTCAAACATGCATGGATGATATCTGAAACCTTCAGGCGTGTTTTTGATGAGGAACAACATTCTAACATGTTTAGCTGAATACTCATTAAACACTGAACAAGATTTAATATGTCCTAAACCTGGGTCCAGTCCTAGCCCGGGTCCAGTCCTAAACCCGGGTCCAGTCCTAGCCCGGGTCCAGTCCTAAACCCGGGTCCAGTCCTAAACCCGGGTCCAGTCCTAGCCCGGGTCCAGTCCTAAACCCGGGTCCAGTCCTAAACCCGGGTCCAGTCCTAAACCCGGGTCCAGTCCTAGCCCGGGTCCAGTCCTAGCCCGGGTCCAGTCCTAGCCCGGGTCCTAACCTGAGTCCTTTGTGTTTGTTTCTGCAGCCATCTTCCAGATCATTCAGAGCATCCGACAGGGCATGTGATCGACCAATGAGAGCGCAGCACCGCCCCCGCTCACCTGGACTCACCTGGACAGAACATGTGACCTGCTCCGGCCAATGAGAGTGCGCGCACACACACACACACACACACACACACACACACAGAAGAGCCTCGTGAAGCTGGGACTCTGAGCCTTTCACGACATGTCTTACCTCCTCGTCTCCTCTCTCCTCATCCCCCCTGTCTCCCCTCCATTGCTTCCCTCCTCATCTCCCTCTTCCTCTTTCCTTGTCTCTTCTCCCCTCATCTCCCTCCTCCTCTCTCGTCGTCTCCTCTCTCCTCCTCTCTCCTCTCCTCCTCTCCTCTGTCCTTGTCTCCTTTGTTTTAAATGGCCTCCTCTCTGGCTGGAGTTGACGTGTTCTACAGTTTAACCTGAACCTGTTGCTCTGGTTTGTGGTTCAGATTTCTGTAATTCCTGGGCCTGTTCACATGAAACAAAAACTGGCACAAAGTTCAACGTCTTTTCAAATATTGTGAAATATATAAGTTTTTTTTTTAATGTTTCTAATATTAAACATTTTGCCTGTTTTATCTGAAATTGAGGCTTTTAAATGTGAACGCTCCTCCCAGCGCTCTCCTCTGATTGGCCCGTCCCCTCTCTCCTCTCCTCTGATTGGCCCGTCCCCTCTCTCCTCTCCTCTGATTGGCCCGTCCCCGCTCTCCTCTCCTCTGATTGGCCCGTCCCCTCTCTCCTCTCCTCTGATTGGCCCGTCCCCTCTCTCCTCTCCTCTGATTGGCCCGTCCCCTCTCTCCTCTCCTCTGATTGGCCCGTCCGGCTCTCATTTCCTCTGATTGGCCCGTCCCCGCTCTCCTCTTCTCTGATTGGCCCGTCCCCTCTCTCCTCTTCTCTGATTGGTCGCTGATTTTTCTTAAAGACACAGATGATGTTGTTTTGTTTTAAGTTTTGTTTTTGTGAATCTCAGAAAATAAAAAAAAAATCCAGTTTTTAACTTTTGCTGAAGATGAGATTATAACTGTTTTAATAAACCACTAAAACGAACCATCTGAGCTCTGCTGTTTCCCTCTAGTGAGAAGATTCAGAGTGTTTAGTCCTGGTTTAGTCCTGGTGTAGTCCTGGTTTAGACCTGGTTTAGCCCTGGTTTAGCCCTGGTTTAGTCCTGGTTTAGCCCTGGTTTAGTCCTGGTTTAGACCTGGTTTAGTCCTTAGCTTGGTCCTGGTTTAGTCCTTAGCTGGGTCCTTGTTTAGTGCCCCCCTTGGATCATGGGGCTGTATGAAGGGAGGGCATCTGGTTTAAATCCTGTAAAAGTCCCTGCCATGTGACCCTCCCGGAGTCATGTGACCTGCCTTTGTTTCCGCGGCGACACCTGTCAATCATTAACGTGGACTTTGTGGATCGCAGCAGCAGGTTTCGGTGAGTGACTCTGACTCTTAATTTGGCCCCAAAAGACCCTCAGAGTCCGGTTATGATCCGGCTCTGGTCCAGGTCTGGTCTGTGGTCCTGTTGTAGTCCCGGTGTAGTCCCGGTGTAGTCCTGGGTTTGGACCTGGTCTTGGTCTTGGTCCGGTTTAAGTGCAGACCGATTCATGGGCAGACTCACTTTTTCTGGGTCAGCAGTTTTGAAGGAAGTAAAAGTACTGAGTCGTAATAATACTGCATATTAACGTGTACTCAGCGGGGGGTACTACTCACTTTAACTACTACTACTAAAAAATAATGTACTTCTCAGTAGTTTTAGACCCTAACTACCCCACTACTGCAACTACTACTACTGCAACTACTACTGCTACTACTACTACTACATTTACTTGTGTACCTTTTTAAATAAATTGTACTTTTTTTTCTAGCAGGATACTTTTACTCCTGGTACTTGAGTTGTACTTGTATTGAAGTACCAGTACTTTTACAGTACTGGTACTTCAATACAGTAGTACAGTACAGTACAGTAGTACTTCCTCTTCCCGCTGTGATAAAAGTGTCGATCTGAACCAATTCTCACGTTTCTGTTTCAGCTCCTTCAGAAACTGGACCAAACCAGGACTAGAACTGGACTAAACCAGGACTAGAACTGGACTAAACCAGGACTAAAACTGAACCAAACCAGGACTAAAACTGGACCAAACCAGGACTAGAACTGGACTAAACCAGGATTAGAACTGGACTAAACCAGGACTAAAACTGGACCAAACCAGGACTAGAACTGGACTAAACCAGGACTAGAACTGGACTAAACCAGGACTAAAACTGAACCAAACCAGGACTAAAACTGGACCAAACCAGGACTAGAACTGGACCAAACCAGGACTAAAACTGGACCAAACCAGGACTAAAACTGGACTAACCGAGAAGGACAGAAATCTGCTCCAAATGTTCTGAAATAAAAAGTAAAGACAAGTATTTTTACTGCATTGTGACCTCACTTCCTGTTGTTGTCCAGAGGCTCCTCCCACTCCCAGATGACATCATGGACCCGCCCAGTTCAAGCCCCGCCCCTCAACCTGAGACCGGCCAATCGCTGCGCAGCCCTCAGCTCCAGGAGGAGTTCTTCAGAGGTACAAACAAACCCGGGTTCAAACATGACGAGCTAAGGACGTGACGCGGGTCTCTGCATTAGCCTTTAGCGGCTAGCTACGCTCCTGCCTACTGAGCATGTGCAGTAGAGCTCTTCTTATCATGTGACCGCTCTGACCAATCAGAGCGAGAGGAGCCAGAGCTGAGCTGTAGAAAAAGTTTATGATCTGAGAAAAGGTAAAAATCACAGAAAAATGCTTCCTCCTTGAAAACTGTAGGTGCCCTGTCAGCCCCCGTCAGCCCCCGTCAGCCCCCGTCAGCCCCCGTCAGCCCCCGTCAGTCCCCGTCAGTCCCCGTCAGCCCCCGTCAGCCCCTGTCAGCCCCTGTCAGCCCCTGTCACGAGCAGTTTGTGTGGGGAAAATCCTCTCTGGGCAGGAGGGATTTTGTGGAATTCATCATGGAACCTAAAAACAGAAATAATAATTAATACTTAAGCTGATATTAAAACTAAAAACTGAACCAGGACTAAACCAGGTCTAAACCAGCACTAAACCAGGACTAAACCAGGACTAAACCAGGACTAAACCAGCACTAAACCAGGATGAAACCAAGTCTAAACCAGGTCTAAACCAGGACTAAACCAGGTCTAAACCCAGTCTTTGGTTTCAGAACGTCAGAGGCGGTTTTGTGACACGCAGAGCGGTGACTCCTCCCCCTCCGCTCATCTAAGCCCCGCCTCCTCCAGCCCCGGGCCGAGTCCACGGTCCAGTCCTAGTCCTGGGTTCAGTTCAGGTCAGAATCTCCTCCTTTCTCCTTCTCTCTCTCTCTCCCCTCCTCTCTTAAACTGAACTGTTCCCTCTCTCCTCCTCTTCTCTCCTCTCCTCCTCTCTCCTCTCCTCCTCTCTCCTTTCCTCTCTCCTCCTCTCTCCTCTCCTCCTCTCTCCTCTCCTTCTCTCTCTCCTCTCCTCCTCTCTCCTCTCCTCCTCTCTCCTCTCTCTCCTCTCGTCCTCTCCTCCTCCTCTCTCCTCTCCTCTCTTGTCCTCCTCTCCTCTCTCCTCTCCTCTCTTCCTCTCCTCCTCTCTCCTCTCCTCTCCTCTCCTCCTCTCCCTCCTCTCCTCTCCTCCTCTCTCCTCTCCTCCTCTCTCCTCTCTCCTCCTCTCTCCTCTCCTTCTCTCTCTCTCCTCTCGTCCTCTCCTCCTCCTCTCTCCTCTCTTGTCCTCTCCTCCTCTTCTCTCCTCCTCTCTCCTCTCCTCCTCTCTCCTCTCCTCCTCTCTCCTCCTCTCCTCTCCTCCTCTCTCCTCTCTCCTTCTCTCTCTCTCCTCTCTCCTCTCCTCCTCTCTCCTCCTCTCTCCTTCTCTCTCTCTCCTCTCCTCTCTCCTCTCCTCTCTCCTCTCCTCCTCTCTCCTCTCCTCTCTCCTCCTCTCTCCTCTCCTCCTCTCTCCTCCCCTCCTCTCTCCTCTCCTCCTCTCTCCTCTCTCCTTCTCTCTCTCTCCTCTCCTCTCTCCTCTCCTTCTCTCCTCCTCTCCTTCTCTCCTCCTCTCCTCTCCTCCTCTCTCCTCTCCTCTCTTGTCCTCTCCTCCTCTCTCCTCCTCTCCTCTCCTCTCCTCCTCTCTCCTCTCCTCCTCTCCTCTCCTCTCTCCTCTCCTTCTCTCCTCTCCTCCTCTCTCCTCTCCTCGTCTCCTCTCCTCTCCTCCTCTCTCCTCTCCTCCTCTCCTCTCCTCCTCTCTCCTCCTCTCCTCTCCTCCTCTCCTCTCCTCCTCTCTCCTCTCCTTCTCTCCTCTCCTCCTCTCTCCTCTCCTCTCTTGTCCTCTCCTCTTCTCCTCTCCTCTCTTGTCCTCTCCTCCTCTCTCCTCTCCTCTCCTCCTCTCTCCTCTCCTCCTCTCCTCTCTCCTCTCCTTCTCTCCTCTCCTCCTCTCTCCTCTCCTCGTCTCCTCTCCTCTCCTCCTCCTCTCTCCTCTCCTCCTCTCTCCTCTCCTCCTCTCCTCTCCTCCTCTCCTCCTCTCCTCTCTCCTCCTCTCCTCTCCTCTCTCCTCCTCTCCTCTCCTCTCCTCCTCTCCTCTCTCCTCCTCTCCTCTCTCCTCCTCTCTCCTCCTCCTCTCTCCTCTCCTCCTCTCTCCTCTCCTCTCCTCCTCTCTCCTCTCCTCTCCTCCTCTCTCCTCTCCTCTCCTCCTCTCTCCTCCTCTCTCCTCTCCTCCTCTCTCCTCTCTCCTCCTCTCCTCTTCTCCTCTCCTCCTCTCTCCTCTCCTCCTCCTCTCTCCTCTCCTCTCCTCCTCTCTCCTCTCCTCTCTCCTCCTCTCTCCTCTCCTCTCTCCTCCTCTCCTCTCCTCCTCTCTCCTCTCTCCTCTCCTCCTCCTCTCTCCTCTCCTCCTCTCTCCTCTCCTCTCCTCTCCTCCTCTCTCCTCTCCTCTCCTCCTCTCTCCTCTCCTCCTCTCCTCTCTCCTCTCCTCCTCTCCTCCTCCTCTCTCCTCTCCTCCTCTCCTCCTCCTCTCTCCTCTCCTCTCCTCCTCTCCCCTCTCCTCCTCTCTCCTCTCCTCCTCTCCTCCTCTCTCCTCCTCTCTCCTCCTCTCCTCCTCTCTCCTCCTCTCTCCTCGTCTCCTCTCCTCTCCTCCTCTCTCCTCCTCTCTCCTCTCCTCCTCTCTCCTCTCCTCTCCTCTCCTCCTCTCCCTCCTCTCCTCTCCTCCTCTCTCCTCTCCTCCTCTCTCCTCTCTCCTCCTCTCTCCTCTCCTTCTCTCTCCTCCTCTCTCCTCCTCTCCTCCTCTCTCCTCCTCTCCTCCTCTCTCCTCCTCTCTCCTCGTCTCCTCTCCTCTCCTCCTCTCTCCTCCTCTCTCCTCTCCTCCTCTCTCCTCCTCTCTCCTCCTCTCCTCCTCTCTCCTCTCCTCCTCTCTTAAACTGAACCGTTCTCCCTCTCGTCAGTTGCAGTTCAGTCCTTGTCCAGTGTGGAGCTCTTGGCTGAGCTGAAGTCCAGGTCTGAACCTCTGAGGACGGTTCCTCAGACCACGGGCCTGACCCGAGTCTTCTCCGGACGAGGAAGACCTCCAGCCAATCAGACGCCTCCGCAGCAGAGCCATCAGCCAATCACAACACAGCTCCGTCAAGACTCAGGAAGTGCTACAAAACAGGACTCGACCAGGACTAAACCAGGACTCAACCAGGACTCAACCAGGACTAAACCAAATACATCTAAATCTAAGACTAAATCTAAACCAAGACTAAACCAGGACCCAACCAGGACTAAACCAGTAGGACCAAAGCAGGACTAAATCAGGACCAAACTAGAACTAAAGCAGGACTAGAGCAGGACCAAACCTGGACCAAACCTGGACCAAACCTGGATCAAACCTGGACCAAACCTGGACTAAACCCATGTTGATTTGTTTTTCTTTTTTGAAGTGTACATTTTTGTAAATAAATCCTAAATGGATTTTTTGTCTGAAGTTTGATTTTCAGCTGGAACGTAATGAAGTAAAAGTAGAAAAGTACAGTACTTAAAATACTAAAGTACACATTTGAGGTATCTGTACTTAAATATATTTTAACGTGTTTATTTTTTACTTTTACTTGAGTACATTTGAGAGCGTGTATCTGTACTTTCTACTGCAGTACATTTAGAACAGGCCTGAAAAGTAAAAGTATTTTCCTGATAGTTTGAGTCCTGCTGAGGATCTGGGTTTATTTGAACGTTTGTAGTTCCAGTAAAACAAAAAAATAAAAATAAAAACATGGAAATATCAACTTTTTCTGTTGAACAAAATCTGCATCAAAATCACAACTGAAGCTTCAGCAGATCTCAGAATCTGCACAAAATATTTTTACTTTTTAAGTTCTTTTTTATATGAGTACTTTGTGTAACTTTTCTGGAATGTTCCACAGTATGGCATTAAACCTTTCTATCTCCATGGAGACCAAACCAGACCAAGTTCCAGGTCAGATCTGTGGAGAGGCGACCCCGCTCACAGTCAGAATGTCTGTTTTTCTAGGTATTTTTGAGCTCTAAAACCACCTGTGATTGAATAAATGTAAAGTAGAGCTGTTTAAAGTCACACTGCGGAACATTCCAGGCAGAGCAGTGACGTATCCATAGAAACAAGCAGGTGACGGACCCTCCACCAGGAAATGCAGCTTTAATACTTTTACTTAAGTAGAATTTTTCATGTGATACTTTTTCTCCATCACTGCTGATGTGGCGAGTTTATTCCAACGATTTAAATAAAATAACATATAAAAATATGAAATATATAATAATAATAATAAAAATAAAAATAAATAATAATAATAATAATAATGGCATTAAAACATCCCAGAAGACGTTTTAATCTGAAAGTTCTCGGTTTATTCTCATAATCTGAAGGTTTTTATTTATTCACAAAAACAAGAAACACAAGAGTTTAAAAAAGAAAATTTAATGCCGAAAACAGCAGGTTTAGAACAAAAATATCTGCACGAGGAGGAAAGGAAAGAAGCAGAGGAGGAGACAGAAGGAGAAGGAGAGAGGAGAGGAGAGGAGGAGACAGAAGGAGAAGGAGAGAGGAGAGGAGAGGAGAGGAGGAGAGAGGAGAGGAGGAGACAGAAGGAGAGAGGAGAGGAGGAGACAGGAGAGGAGAGAAGGAGAGAGGAGAGGAGAGGAGAGGAGGAGACAGGAGAGGAGGAGACAGGAGAGGAGAGAAGGAGAGAGGAGAGGAGATGAGAGGAAGAGATGAGAGGAGGATCTAGTACACATTGTTAAGCATTTATATTATAAATTAATTTTGATAAAAACAATTCAACATAAAAAAGAAAAAAAAAAACACAAAAGGCTCAGAACCTTCAACAGATTCAAAAACAGAACGCCATGAGAACAAGACCTGCTTTGGTCTAAACCAGTCCTGGTTTAGTCCTGGTTTAGTCCTGGTTCAGTCCTGGTTCAGTCCTGGTTCAGTCCCAGTTGAGTCCTGTTTTAGGGTGCTTTCACACTGACAGCATTTGGTGCGCACCAAATGGCCCATTCGAACCAAAAGTTCTTAGTTCAGTTCGTTTTCGTTAGTGTGAATGCAATCTCGGTACTTTGGTGCGCACCAAATCAACCGGTCCAAGACCGATAAAAAGGGGTGGTCTCGGATCGCTTTATCTGCCCTACTTTGGTACGGTTCATCTGGTGTGAAAGCAACCAAACCAAATTGGACGGAACCGAATGCATTATGGGTATCAGATCACTTCCTGTTTCTGTTTACTCGGTCGCGATGAAGGGGCACTCAAGCGACCAAATGATAATTCAGGAGGAGGGCACGTCTCTTCTCCCTGAAGAGGCGTGCAATGCGCCGTCGGCGAGTCGAATAACTTATAAGTTGTCTTTGGAGTCGCAGCCGCGAAACATGTTCGAAATTAAGTACGTGCAGAAAATTACCTACACGTACAAAATAATGTATGATGATCAGCGCCAGGAGCGCAAGGCAAAGCTGTTCCTCCATGGTGATCGAAAGTGTCGTGTTTTTTAGTCCGGTTCCGGTGACGATGGTCTTCGCGGTCTATTTTGGTTCGTTTAGAACTCTGCATATGTGAAAGCAAACCGTACCCACGTCTGTTTGCTACATTGGAACATTTTTCTGACTAGTGCGGACCAAAGCAATCGAACCATAGGTGTGAAAGCGCCCTTAGTCCGGGTTTAGTCCTGGTTTAGTCCTGGTTTAGCCCTGGTTTAGTCCTGGTTTAGTCCTGGTTTAGTCCTGGTTTAGTCCTGGTCTAGTCCCAGTTGAGTCCTGTTTCTTAGTCCTGGTTTAGTCCTGGTTTAGTCCCAGTTGAGTCCTGTTTCTTAGTCTTGGTTTAGTCCTGGTTTAGTCCTGGTTTAGTCCTGGTTCAGTCCTGGTTCAGTCCTGGTTTAGTCCAGACCAGGTGCAGGAGGATTTCTCTCAGATTTCCACAGGCAGAACATTTAAAACGATGTGGTAAATTTAAACCTCGAGATGAAATGAAAATATGAAAAATACAAGAAATATTTGGTAACACTTTACAAATGATTTATAGAAAAACTTTTATAAATGTTTATTAACCATTAACTCGTTTACTAAAATCACTCATTAACGTGTTTCAGAATCATTTACAAACACGGAGGACAAAAAGTGTTTTTACTCATAAATAAAACATTCAGACGTGTTTTATTTGGAACATCTACAGAGAATTAAATGTTTGTTCATCATAAACTGCTCTGTCAGTATTAAACATCTTGGAGCCGTACGTTCTGCAGTTTTGGCGCACGCCGCGGAGTCGTAGAGCCGCGCTCCTGTGCGACGTGTCAAAACTGCAGAACCCACGGCTCCTCGTTTAACGCGCTGTTGCCACGGCGACAAACTCAAATGTGTCGCCTGTGAATGTGAAAAGTCTGTTCTGTCTGCAAATGTCCAAAACATCAGGTATTTCTGTGTTTTAAATGAAGTTAGTCCCTCCATCCTACGGCCGCAGAGCAGTGATACGGACCAGCCATTTGGCTGTTGCCGGGACGGCGTGAGACTCTGGGACTTTCTGTGAGCGCAGGATAACGAACGATAACGACGATAACGAACGATAATGAACGATAACGACGATAACGACGATAACGACGATAACGACGATAGCAACAGACTTTATTCTTTAGGAAATGATGATGGTTAATGAACATTTTCACATGATCCCTGATTTTAAAGTGTCACCAAACATTTAAACACTTCTAAAATATTAAAGAGGCGGTATTTACCTCTGTGGGGTATTACAGAGGGGGTATGTGACTCTGTGGGGTATTACAGAGGGGGTATGTGACTCTGGGGGGTATTACAGAGGGGGTATGTGACTCTGCGGGGTATTACAGAGGGGGTATGTGACTCTGCGGGGTATTAAAGAGGGGGTATGTGACTCTGGGGGGTATTACAGAGGGGGTATGTGACTCTGGGGTATTACAGAGGGGGTATGTGACTCTGGGGGGTATTACAGAGGGGGTATGTGACTCTGGGGTATTACAGAGGGGGTATGTGACTCTGGGGGGTATTACAGAGGGGGTATGTGACTCTGTGGGGTATTACAGAGGGGGTATGTGACTCTGTGGGGTATTACAGAGGGGGTATGTGACTCTGGGGGGTATTAAGTCAGTGTTGCCAATTAAAATTCTAAAACATTCTAGTCTTTTAAAGCGAATTCAGAATTTCAAGGCAAAAATACAATCATGTCCCCACACTAACCCAGATGCCCTCCCTCAGTAGAAGGCACTGGCAGATCACCTGGTTTTTGGTTCATTTCTGTCATTCCTGGGCCTGTCCACATGAAACAAAAACTGGAACAAACTTCAGCATCTTCTGTCAGGAGAAATAAACTGCAGCAGAGCACGGCGCCCCCTACAGCACAGCGGTGGGACGGGGCTTGAAGAGGTCGATGAACGCGTCTTTAAAGCTCACTGTGGAGACGAAGGGTTTGGACACGTTACAATCGACTTTATTTTAACTCAACATTTACATTTACAGTGACTAAAGCTCCGCCCAAAGTACAGATTAAAAGAGCAGATATTCTGCAAAATCGATTTGTTCCAATTAACCCACCCGCCCACAGTACGAGTCTGTACGAGGCTCCGCCCACAAGTCTACGTCCCCCAGGCTCCCACAGTACGAGTCTGTACGAGGCTCCGCCCACAAGTCTACGTCCCCCATGCTCCCACAGTATGAGTCTGTACGAGGCTTCGCCCACAAGTCTACGTCCCCCAGGCTCCCACAGTACGAGTCTGTACGAGGCTCCGCCCACAAGTCTACGTCCCCCAGGCTCCACACGACAATTCTCCATAAATACACAAAAACATGAGACAAAACTGAACACAACAACTGGACAAAACTTAGTTTTTGATTCTCTGAGTCTCTCCTCCCTTTGCTCCCTGTGCTAAGTCCCTCCCCCTTCAGAGCTCTATCCCAACACACTCAGCCTCTCTGTGCTAAGTCCCTCCCCCTTCAGAGCTCTATCCCAACACACTCAGCCTCTCTGTGCTAAGTCCCTCCCCCTTCAGAGCTCTATCCCAACACACTCAGCCTCCCTGTGCTAAGTCCCTCCCCCTTCAGAGCTCTATCCCAACACACTCAGCCTCTCTGTGCTAAGTCCCTCCCCCTTCAGAGCTCTATCCCAACACACTCAGTGTGCGTCGCACTAATGAAACTCCTGCATCACATCAGGTTTGTCCAGTTGTTGTGTTCAGTTTTGTCTGATGTTTTTGTGTATTTATGGAGAATTGTCGTGTGGAGCCTGGGGGACGTAGACTTGTGGGCGGAGCCTCGTACAGACTCGTACTGTTAACCGTAAGGAGGGTTTGAATAGGGCCCAGGAGAGATCACTAGATTACTCAAATATGGAGAGAGAGAGAGAGTCACGTACCGCCAGTTTGCTTTTTTCTTATGAGTATCAGTGCAAAGATAACGCTCAACTGGGCGATAACTGCTCCGATGAAGATGCCGGCGACAGTGGTGCCTGAAAATCCTGGAAGTAAGAGGAAGATGTGACCAAATATGGAGAAGACGGACAGCTCCAAACCTGACCACACGAATCAAACGATTCAAATATTCACCAACAGACAACAGTGTGATCGTGATCAGATCTGTGATTTTTATTTTAAAAAGATTTGAAACTCGTCCAGAAGAATCGACAAAAGACTGAAATCTGAACCGACAAACCACAAGAATCACACACAGAACAGGTTTGAACAGATCTACACTACAGGGAGGGCATCTGACACACAGGGAGGGCATCTGACACACGGGGAGGGCATCTGACACACGGGGAGGGCATCTGACACACAGGGAGGGCATCTGACACACACAGGGAGGGCATCTGACACACGGGGAGGGCATCTGACACACAGGGAGGGCATCTGACACACACAGGGGAGGGCATCTGACACACACAGGGGAGGGCATCTGACACACACAGGGGAGGGCATCTGACACACGGGGAGGGCATCTGACACACGGGGAGGGCATCTGACACACAGGGAGGGCATCTGACACACACAGGGAGGGCATCTGACACACGGGGGGAGGGCATCTGACACACACAGGGAGGGCATCTGACACAGGGGGAGGGCATCTGACACAGGGGGAGGGCATCTGACACACAGGGAGGGCATCTGACACACGGGGAGGGCATCTGACACAGGGGGAGGGCATCTGACACACAGGGGGAGGGCATCTGACACACAGGGAGGGCATCTGACACAGGGCGAGGGCATCTGACACACAGGGAGGGCATCTGACACACACAGGGGAGGGCATCTGACACACACAGGGGAGGGCATCTGACACACACAGGGGAGGGCATCTGACACACGGGGAGGGCATCTGACACACAGGGAGGGCATCTGACACACACAGGGAGGGCATCTGACACACGGGGGGAGGGCATCTGACACACGGGGAGGGCATCTGACACACACAGGGAGGGCATCTGACACAGGGGGAGGGCATCTGACACAGGGGGAGGGCATCTGACACACAGGGGGAGGGCATCTGACACACAGGGAGGGCATCTGACACAGGGCGAGGGCATCTGACACACGGGGAGGGCATCTGACACACAGGGGGAGGGCATCTGACACACAGGGAGGGCATCTGACACAGGGGGAGAGCATCTGACACACAGGGGAGGGCATCTGACACACGGGGGAGGGCATCTGACACACGGGGAGGGCATCTGACACACGGGGAGGGCATCTGACACACACAGGGAGGGCATCTGACACAGGGGGAGGGCATCTGACACACAGGGAGGGCATCTGACACAGGGCGAGGGCATCTGACACACGGGGAGGGCATCTGACACACAGGGGGAGGGCATCTGACACACAGGGAGGGCATCTGACACAGGGGGAGGGCATCTGAGTGGAACTAACACAGTAACACTGGTTACAATCGTCCACACTTAATTTTTCCCATGTGTCTGAGTAAAGTTTTACTGTCCAAGAATTAGGAAGTGTGTGTTAGCATGCTAGCTGTTGTTAGTTGGGAAAAGTGCTTCTAAACTCCTCGTAGGGAATAACGAGGACGCTCTGAATGCAGAAGGGAAAAGAGGAAGAACTCTGGGCCTCTGCAAAATGTTTCCAATGAACAAGATCTGATTTTTAGATTTGAAATTTAAGAAAAAAATCAGAGACTTTCAAAGATCCTGAACCACAAAAACAACTTCTGTAGATTTAATCCATGTTCCTCCTCAAAAACACCTGGAGTTGTGTTTGTTTCATTCACATGTTTGAGGAACTCTTTATTATTAGTCTGTCCACATCTCCAAAGCTCCAAACGCTCTGTTCCACCTTGTGATGTCATCAAGTGGTAGTTTTCAAGTGAACAGCTCCTTTTACCTTTTGTTTAGAAGAGATTGAAATGATCCAAATGATTCTAGTGAAGGTGTGTGGAGTTTAAAAACACAGTGGAGCACTTCCTGTATCACCACATGATGACATCACAAGGTGGAACAGAGTGTTTTCAGTTTGAGAGAAGAACTCGTGTTAAATCTGCAGGTTTGTGTGTGAAACATGTGAATGAAACAAACACAACTCCAGGTGTTTGTGAGGAGGAAACGACATTAGAGCAGAGCAGAGGATCATGGGACGTTTAAATACCTTTAGTGGTGACGCTCAGCTTCACTGTGGTGCGTCCAAGCTCAGTGGCGCCCTCTGTCACCACACACGTGTAGCTCCCCGTGTCACTCAAGGTGAGGGAGCTCAGCACCAGAGTCAAGTTTCCGGTCTGCAGGGCATCTGGGTTCATCCACGTGCGACCTTTGAACTGCGAGCTCTGAGCTGTGAGGTCGTCTCTGCCGCCCAGACGCAGGTGCACCTCCTCTGACCCCTTTGACCCCTCGGGCGTCCACGTCCACTTCACACGAGCTTCACTCCTCAACGCTTCCATATGGAACGGCAGAGAGACGGAAGAGCCAGTAATGCCGTTTATCACCACACCAACTGAGGAGAGGGAGGAGAGAGAGAGAAAGAGGAGGTGAAGAGGGAGAGAGAATGGAGAGGAGGAAGAGTGGAGGAGAGGGGAGAGGGAGAAGGAGAGGAGAGAGGGAGGAGAGGAGGAAGAGAGGAGGAAGAGAGGAGGAGAGGGAGGGGGAGAAGGAGAGAGGAGGAAGAGAGGAGGAAGAGAGGAGGAAGAGAGGAGGAAGAGAGGAGAGGAAAGAGCCGTGAGGAGAGCCGTCAGTCACTCATCAGATAAAACAAAATCCAATGATCAAAGTTTCACAGTCACAACATGGCCGTTACTAGGTTACCATGGCGATGACCCCTTGATGGAGAGAGACTGACCTTTGACCCTGAGCTCCACAGTGACGCGCTCCACGTCAGTGCTGCCCTCTCTGGCCACACCGGTGTAGGTCCCCTCGTCCATGGCGGTGGGGAAGCTGAGCTTCAGAGTCAAGTCTCCGTTCTGCAGGGCATGTGGCTTCATCCGCGTGCGCCCCTGGAACAGCCGACTCTGTCCGCGGGGGTCATCGACCTCGTTCACCCTGAGGTGGACCTCCTCTGACCCCCGAGTCCACAGCACGGACGAGAAGCCTTGGAGAGGACGCGTGGTGAAAGGGAGATTCACATACCAGCTCCCGGCGTCCACCTCCACCTTCACACCCAGGGACCCACGGCAAACTGAGGACGACATGTGACCCGGTTCAGACCCGGTTTAATCCTGGTTCAGACCCGGTTCAGACCCGGTTTAATCCTGGTTCAGACTTGGTTTAGACCCGGTTCTGACCCGGTTCAGACCCGGTTTGTTATTGATAAAGCTGTTAGTTCTGGACTGGTTTAAAGATTTGGACGATTCTCTCATTTTGATTTAATCTGGTGATATTAAACCTGCTGTAAATAAAAATTATAGTTTTACACAAATTTGTGAAGAAAACTTAAAAAATATGTTGAAAAAATTTGAAGTAGAGAGTTCTATTTTCAAGAGTTCCACACTGAAATACAGAGAAGCTGCATAAAGGTCAGTCGAAGGTCAGTCAGGGGTCAGAGGTCAGGGGTCTCTTTATTTGGTTATTTTAATTCTAAACAACACAGCAGGAAACAGATAATCCTTTCACAATAAAACAGCTCACCCTTTCACAATAAAACAGCTGACCCTTTCACAATAAAACAGCTGACCCTTTCACAATAAAACAGCTCACCCTTTCACAATAAAACAGCTCATTCTTTCATGGGAAAAGTTCAGTTTCCCTCATTTCCTGCTCCACATGTGAGTTTAGTTAATCAGCAGCAGGAAATGTGAGAGTGACGTTAAACCCAGTTAAGACACAAAATAAAGGTTTATATTGGTGATGGAGATTTAAACTCACAAAACTAAACACAAAACATAAAAGTCCAAAGCAGTTCTATTGTATAAAACAGATCCACAGTTTGTATCGGGACAAAACCTCAAACCTGTGGAAAAATGAAACGTGACTTTTGTGGAGCAGTGAATGATTCTTCTGGAGAACGCTCTGTGTCCAGTCCCAACATGGCCGCCTCAGAACGCTCTGTGTCCAGTCCCAACATGGCCACCGCTCTGTGTCCAGTCCCAACATGGCCGCCTCAGAACGCTCTGTGTCCAGTCCCAACATGGCCGCCTCTGAACGTTCTGTGTGGTCAGTAACGTCCTCCACAGCCCCTGTCAGCTCCTGTCAGCTCCTGTCAGCCCCTGTCAGCCCCTGTCAGCTCTTCATTTGAGCACGGCTCAGTGTAAACCACAGAGATAAAACTGGACAGGAAGTAGTGACGCTCACAGAGAGGCAGAGGGCGCTGTTGTGCACGGAGACGATTCCAAACAGGACTTAAAATTTTAAACCTAAAAAATGTCAAACTGTAATTTTTACTTTGACTTTTTTCTTGAAATCTTGAATGATCTTAAATGTGTTTTTGTAAAAAGAGGAGTCCAGAAGTCCTCACAGGCTCTTCAACAAGTCAGAGCTTCAGACTTTCAATTAGCATCACATCCCCAGGGAATGTTGATGACGTCAGACTCGACCCGGTCTAAACCAGGACTAAACCAGGACTGAACCAGGATTAGACCAGGACTAAACCAGGACTGAACCAGGATTAGACCAGGACTAAACCAGGACTGAACCAGGTCTAAACCAGGTCTAAACCAGGTCTAAAGCAGGACTAAACCAGGACTAAACCAGGTCTAAACCAGGTCTAAACCAGGTCTAAAGCAGGACTGAACCAGGACTAAACCAGGTCTAAAGCAGGACTAAACCAGGTCTAAAGCAGGACTGAACCAGGACTAAACCAGGTCTAAAGCAGGTCTAAAGCAGGACTGAACCAGGACTAGACCAGGACTAGACCAGGACTAGACCAGGACTAGACCAGGTCTCCAGTTCTCCTCTGTTCTCTGCAGCGCTCAGATCACTGCTGTTAAAGACACGCTCTTCTCTCCACAGACGTTCTCTGTAGACCTCGTACTAAACCCTAAAGACAAAACTCTGACATTTGTAAGATTGTTTTTCAAAGTTGGGACCATCTCCTGGTCTTGGAGCCAAAGGTTCTTCTCCTGAGCCGGTTCATACTGCCCCAAACCTCAAACAAACAACACGATTATTCTGAGTCACTTCTGAAGGATTCAGTCCTCTGACCCACAGAACTTCTTATTTTATCATAAAACACAAATATCCTGTGGTGGTTCAGGTAAATGTCGATTTATATTAAAGAGTTTGAGTTTGAATAAAAACAGAACAGGAGGTTTTCCCTGAGCCTCAGCAGAGGTCAGAGTTCAACTGTAGAACATGTGGTACCTGTCAGCACCTGTCAGCACCTGTCAGCACCTGTACAATGTTTTCATAGGCCCAAGGGAGGCAGGTGCATCAGGTGTACCAATACAGTAACTAACACCTGCCCGCAGGTGCAGGTGCAGGTGCGACTCTGATCAGGCGTCACCAGTTTGTTCTGCTCCTGCCAAAACTGCACCATATAAAATATGAAACAGTTTATGAAACAGTTTATGACCCGAGCTTCAGCTTCACTTTCAGCTTCAGCTTCATGACGCACACGCACGTACACGCACGCACCTCACTTCAGACAAGAATGACATAATCCCTAATGATGAAACCTGTTCAAGATGCATCAGAGCACTCCCCCACCACTGGGGTACTCCCCCACCACCACCGGGGCAGTCCTCCCCCACCACCGGGGTACTCCCCCACCACCACCGGGGTACTCCCCCACCACCGGGGCACTCCCCCACCACCACCGGGGTACTCCACCACCACCGGGGCACTCCACCACCACCGGGGTACTCCCCCACCTCCACCACCGGGGTACTCCACCACCACCGGGGCACTCCCCCACCACCGGGGTACTCCCCCACCACCGGGGTACTCCCCCACCACCGGGGCACTCCCCCACCTCCACCGGGGTACTCCACCACCACCGGGGCACTCCACCACCACCGGGGTACTCCACCACCACCGGGGTACTCCCCCACCTCCACCACCACCGGGGCACTCCACCACCACCGGGGTACTCCCCCACCTCCACCACCGGGGTACTCCACCACCACCGGGGCACTCCACCACCACCACCGGGGTACTCCCCCACCTCCACCACCACCACCGGGGTACTCCCCCACCACCACCGGGGCACTCCACCACCACCGGGGTACTACCCCACCGGGACCAGACCCGGAGCACGGAGCGGTCAGAGCCTCCGGCCCGCCCTGTTCATCCCGGGCCGTACAGCGCGGGGGACACGGGCCTTCAGACCGGTCCGTTATTCTGTCCTTTACGCGCGCTGTTTTCCTCTGAGCAGCACTTTGTGACGTATGTGTGTGAAGAGCGACATAAAACCCACTTCAGTCTCTTCTGTCCCGGTTTTGTAGCGGAAACCGCGCGCACTTGACTCTCTCTAATCCTCACTAATCTTAAAGTTTTACCGTAAAGCAGCAGAAGCAGCGCCGCACTCCACAGCGCCATGTCCGTCACGAAGGACTCACGGCTCGGCTCGGGCTCGGGTCTGGGTCTGGTCTGGACCTGGTCTGGGTCTGGTCTGGACCTGGTCTGGATCTGGTCTGGGTTTGCAGGTTTGGGGAAAGTCTGTCGGCGGAAGTGCGCGCCTCGCCCCTGGTCACGTGACAGAGCGAATCCTCGCGTGACCTCTGCCTGTAGTGACGCGGGACGGACACAGGCGGCGCTGTTCTGCTGCTTCACTATGACGATTAGAAACGTGATATTATTATTATTATTATTATTATTATTATTATTATTATTATTATTATTATTATTATTATTATTACCTCCGCCAAGGAGGTTATGTTTTCGCCTGAGTCTGTCTGTCTGTTTGTTTGTTTGTCTGTTTGTTTGTTTGTTAGTTAGCAAGATAACTCAAAAAGTTATGGACGGATCTTGATGAAATTTTCAGGAAATGTTCCTAATGGTAAATCCAACAGATGATTA